>JBCNJP010009581.1:0-28496 GCA_039602395.1 Deinandra increscens subsp. villosa
AGCTGAAGGTTTTCAAGTCAATCTTTGAAAAAGAAAATGATACAGAGAGCAGTCAGAGTTCATGAAGTTTGAAGTTCAACAATCAAGTTCTTCACAGTTAGAGGTTTTTCAAAATTTAACCTCTAATTGTTTTGGAGATTCAAGACAGTTACCGAAGATTCAGCAAGAACCAGTTCTTTCAAGAAGCAAGTCAATGAGAGTCCTCCATTTCATTGCTTGTTCATTTCAAGAAGTTTAAGCTGACGCTGATCAAGAATCACCTAATTCGTATCGCATTGACTAGGGCTTTGGGTAACTTTGTTATGAAATCCATTCTTACGTTCTCCCATTTCCACAGTGGAATTTTTGGTTTCTGTAGCAAACCTGACAGTTTTTTATACTCGATTTTGACTTTTGAATAAGTCAAGCATTTTCTCACATAAGTGGCGATGTAGGATTTCATCTTCGGCCACCAATAAACAGCCTTCAGATCATTATACATCTTGTCCGAACCTGGATGTACAGAATACCGAGAATATGAGCCTCGTCTATGATTAGTTGCCTTAAGTTTCTGTAGAGGCTAGATTATAAGGCTTGTAATATTAAACATGTTGGGTTGGGCTTAGAGGGTTTCATTAGAATCATAGGCTAGTTTGCTATTGTATTTAGGCTAGTTTATGATTGGGTTTGGGTTTACTATTGGGTTTATGATCCACAAGGGGCCCAATAGTAAACCCATTGGGTACCTATATAAACCCATTTGTGTTTATGATTAACTAAGCCTTGGAAATACAAGTTTACGATTTCTCTCTTTCTTTGGTGTTTCCGATCAGCTTCATCGTGTTCAAGATAGTAGTGTTCTTCATTCAAGACTTCATCTTTTACTTAGATCTAGTCTATTCTTCTACTATTCTTCTTGAATTGATCTTATACGAGGATTCCGCACTCGTGTTTGATTAGATATCGTGTTTTAGGAGATTTCCGGACCTACAGTTTCTGTGCTGGGGCACCCATAGCCTACCAACAAAGTATCGAGCTTTATCCGATCGGATCTCGAACTGTTTGTCTAAGCCATGCAAAGATTCAGTTTGCAAGTTTTCATCCTTAAGCGCTTCAAGCTGAGCATTCCAAATCTGATATGGCAAACCAGAGTGAATTGTCATCTGCAAGGCACGTACACGCTTTGGTTTCGTTTCTTTTTGGCTCAGGGCATCGGCCACCACATTAGCCTTACCTAGATGATATTTGATCGCACACTCATAATCATTGAACAATTCCACCCATCTGCACTACCTCATGTTCAATTCTTTCTAGTCAAAGATATGTTGAAGACTCTTGTAATCGGTATAAATCATGCATTGGGTACCGTACAAGTAATGTCTCCGTATCTTTAATGCAAAAACCACCTCTCCTAATTCCAAATCATGAGTTTTATAGTTCGTCTCGTTTTTCCGGAGTTGTCTTGACGCAGAAGAAATAACCTTATCATGCTACATAAGCACAAAACCCATTATTCGAATAGATGCATCGCAATGTAGCACAAAATCTTTGGTCCCCTCTGGCAATGAAAGGATAGGCGCACTGCAAAGCTTCTGTTTCAAAAGCTGAAACACTGCATCCTGCTTTGCATCCCATTTATATACCACGCCCTTATGCGTTAATGCTTTCAAGGGTTGCGCGATCGATGAGAATCCCTCGATGAATCGTCTGTAATAGCCCGCCAGACCGAGGAATGGGTGTACTTCGGTCAGTGTTTTTGGTAGCCAAATCTTAATTGCCTCAATCTTTGACGGATCAACTCGAATCTCCGATTTATTTACGATGTGCCCTAGAAATTGCACTTACCGAATCTAGAAGTCGCACTTTGAGAATTTAGCATACAACTGCACTTTTCTCAATAAGTCGAGAATAATACGAAGATGCTTCGTATGATATTCCTTCGTCTTAGAGTATACAAGAATATCGTCAATGAATATGATGACGAACTGTTCCAGATGCGGCTTGCAAACCCGATTCATCAAATCCATTAAAATACCAGGCGCATTTGTTATCCCAAACGACATAACCAAGAACTCATGGTGACCATACCTGGTCATGAAAGCTGTTTTTGCGATATCTTTATCTCGGATTTGTAGTTGATGATAACCAGACCTCAGATCAATATTTGAATAATAACTCGTACCTTGAAGCTGATCGAACAAATCATCAATGCGCAGAAGAGGACACCAATTCTTCACGGTAACCTTATTCAACTCACAGTAATCGATACACATTCGGAAAGTATCGTCCTTCTTCTTGACGAACGAACAGGTGCTGCCCATTATGACGAAATAGGTTTGATGAAACCTTTCTTTAGAAGATATTGAAACTGATCGTACAGCTCTTGGAGCTCACTTGGGGCTAATCGATAAGGTGCTTGAGCAATTGGCGATGCTCCTCATACCAACTCGATCTGAAACTCTATCTGCCTATGCGGCGGTAGACCTGGCAGATCTTCAGGAAATACGTCAGCAAAATCAAGAACGACATTAATATCTTCCAGACGTGACTCTTCAACCCACTTCTCAACGACATGAACTAAGATAGCTTCATGACCCTTCCGCAAACATTTCTACTCCTTGAGAAATGAAATGATTCCAACTACAGATCAGCTTCGCTCGCCTTAAATCGTCAAAATTTCGCCATTAGAGAGAGGTAACAGCATCACCTTTTCTTGACATACAATTTCCGCATGATGCTTGGATAACCAATCCATTCCAATTATAACATTCAAACTTCCCAAAGTCATTGAAAAAAATCTACGCTCATTTGATGATTAGGTAAATCCAATTGGCAATTACGGATAATGCTACGGATTTCAACCAACTTCCCATTTGCGAGTTCTATCGAATACTTAACCTCTAACGGGCTTTCTATGGCATTAAGCATCTTGGTAAGTTTACTTGCAATAAAAATCCTATCGGTGCCAGTATCAAACAACACGAAAGCAAAATAGTCATTGATAGGAAACTTACTGCTCACCACGTTAGCATCATTCCGAGCTTCATCCGCTCCAATCACAAATGCTCCACCATTGACATTTCCACCATTTCCATTGTTGTTTCCTCCTCGATTACCACCATTTCCATTTCCATTTCAATTTCCTTTAAGCTTTGGGCAATCCATCTTGTACTAACCAATCACACCACACTCAAAACAACCAACTCAATTACCCTGGCGGTTTTGATTTTCTTGATTCTGCGTTCCTTGGTTGTTGACTCTCACCCGACAGTCAACAGCCTTGTAACCCGGCTTTCCACATTTATTGCATTTGATTACACAATTCCCGTGATGCTGGTCAGATTGGTTGCATTTGGGTTGTCTCCCCTGGTAACCTCTCGATGACTTCCTAGATGATTCCCATGACCACCTTTACCGTTACCATCATTTTTACGATTCTGATTTTGACTAGTACCACTGCCATTTCCTCCAAAGGTCTCCCACTTTCTCTTGTTGTCCGCCACACCAGTTACTGCCTTTTGTTATGGCAAAATTCCTTATTGCATCGCCTGATCAGTTAGCTTAGGAGCTAGATGAATCGTATCACGAATGTTTCCAAGATTGCTTGAGGTCACAAAACTCCGAATTTAAGGCGCTAATCCATCAATGTACCTTTCGATACGGTGGTGGGGTGGCTCAACCATGGTAGGACAAAGCAAAGCCAACTCATTCTGGCATGACATGTACGTCTCAATCTCAGAACCTTCCAATTTCAAGTTAGCAAATTCAACCTCCAACTTCTTGACTTCCCTATGAGGACAATACTCCTCAATTAATAGTCTCGTGAACTCCGCCCACGACATTGCATTCGCATATGCTAAGCCAAGCACTTAAACTTGAGTGTTCCACTGGTGTGCTGCGGTGCATATATAAAATATGATATTTTTTTGTGACACCATTTTAGCATTTGAAGCTTTTAAATTTATAAAACCTGATTTACTGACAACTACTATTTCACCACATCACGGGCAAGTGCACCCATCGTGAAGCAGTATAGTAGTGGTAAGTTGAATCGGGGGTCGATCAAGGACACAATGGAAAGTGTGGATTTTAATAATTTATCTTTGTTAACATAAATAAAATAAGATGGTGTCTTTAGTTTCGTAAATCGAAGTTAGTATTACTTGGGAGAACTTACCAGTGGTTAAGGAAGGTTAAATGATCATTTATACTCTTGCTTAAGATTGCTCACCAGTAGAAGACCAACCACCTTTCGGAATCTTACGCTGATTCACCATCCAACTGCCAATCGTCTCTAAGGAGTACGAATGCCGGGGGAAGGTGCTGCTAGTGAACAAATAAAGTGGTATAATGCCACTTAGTTACGGGGTCCCTCAAATCGGCCAACTTACCGTACTCGACACACTGTCATAAACCAGCAGGGGAACAACCCTGCGTGCCAGGTTATTTTATTATGAAAATTATCTTTTTAAGGGACTAGGTCCATTTCTTCCGTACATCATATCGCTCTCACGCATGTATGTCCGGCGTAACCAGAGCCAAGTCCACAAACACGTACCATCTCGGCTTCCGTGGTCAGCCGAGTTTGCTTACATAGACATAAGGACCTCGAACGTATCATGTAGCATGAGCGCGAGTCACCTTAAAGGATCATGCATCGTCCCCCAACCGGGTGTCACAGGTCCGGCCTTTCGGATTTCGATTCCCCAAATGGTTTGTGATACGTAGAGCACGTTTGGTTCAAAAAATCAATAATAAACTTTCAATAAAAAGGGTTTTCATAAAGTCATTAGACACACCTTAAATAAGCTTATAAAGCCATTAACCAACCCATTAAAGGTTTATTACTTCCCAAGTACGTATAAGAGTTTAGCCAAACATGGATTTAAAGATTTGCTTAAGAGAAGAAGAAAGATTCATAGACAAATACTTTGCAAAAACTTCTTAAGTTATATCTCTTATAAACTTAACCTACAAAACATAAAAAACGCCAAATGGCTCAATACAAGGGGGAGAAAGGAAAGAATTGAGCGGTTTTCAAATGAGGGAGGAGGCTGGTATTTATAGGCTGGTCATGGAGTTTGGCACGACCCGTGCCTAGTTTGGCATGGGGCGTGCTGACTCAGCGAGATCTTCCGGAATTGGGCTTCTGACATCGTACGGCCTATGCTGAACTAGACACGGGCCATGTGAAACAGTGAGCATGGGGTGTGTCTTTAGAGGCACGGGGCGTGCTGAGTCAGGCCGGTGATCTTTAAATCTTCGAGCATCAGGAGCACGGGGCATGTCTCTGTCGACACGTTCGTGCTTAGTTTGGCACGGGCCGTGTGGTACAGGCTTGATTCAGACGCACGGGGCGTGTTGAACTCTAATCATGCCATTTTGACCTCATAATCTTCCTTCTCTCGTCAAGATACTCAAAATTCACTATTTGGTGGGTCTCGTAACTCATTTGCTAGTCCGAGATATGCCTCCGTGAAGTTTGTATGCTGTCTCTGATCACACATTTGTCATCCAGTAGTTGTGCTCTGAGCCGTGGCTAGGTTTAAGAGTTACCACCTTGTCTTGACTTGAGAGAAAGATATATGAGGGCATTTTGTCCATTTTGCAAGGTCAGAGCTTGGTTCTTGGTACCAAATCACGAAGTCTTCATATTTTCTTCATTTTTTAGCGTTCCGTCTTTTTGTGTGATTTTCACCTGGATTACACTAGAAAAATAAATACGAAACAATATTATACTGTTTTGATAATAGTTAGTTAGATATAACCCGAAATGTGAGAATATTTGATATAAAAATACGTATAATTTGGTGCACATCAAACATCCCCACACTTGAACCTTTGCTTGTGCTCAAGTAAAACTCTATAAATTAGGCCCGACACATCCCAAAAGTTTATCAATTCATGGAATCAAGATTCCGGTCACTATAAACATCGTTCCTTTGTTTATTTTCCAACTTGTCTTTCATTGAATTTTTTATTTTTTTTTCATTTGTTGAAATATAAACAATTATGACAAGCCTACTTAAAAGTTTTATTTTTACACAAACTTATATACCTCACAAGTGATCACTCAACTCTCGGCGTATTGATTTGTATATATTTGGGGTGAACACTCATACCTAGGTAAAAAAAGTAGATAGCATAGGCTTGACACGCAATCGAACTTCCACAGATCTCACCAGAAATCACATAATTATCATGAGGTCTTAAAAAAAGCAGACTTGGGGTTAGGGTATGGATATTTTATTTGAAAGGGGTAAATAGTGTAAATAGCGGTCTTTTTGGGACTTCCCATTTTTGTGTGACTTTCTTATAAAGAAAATTTTAAGAGCTTCCCTAGATTGCTCTTAAGGGATTTATCCCTTTATTTCACTACTTGCCTTTCTTTTTTCTGTATCTTTTTTTTCGCAAGGGAGTGCGAAATCCAGGGTCCTTGGATTTTTCACATTTTATTGACTGGGAGAAAAAATAGTCATAGTTGGGATTTTGAAAAAGAACCGTTTTTTTTTCGTAAATAAAAAAAAAACTATGGGGGTTTTAGGGTATTTTACAAAAGGGGTTTGTTTTGCAAATTGATTGGGATGAAGAAACGAAAAGGTTTAGGCTCAAAGGGGTTTACTAGGGGAGTATTTTAGGGGTAAGAAAGGAGATGAGGAGCGGAAATGTGGAAATCCTAGGTGCCTCAATCCTTTAATTATGTGGCCTCTGATTTCATCCATCTCGGGATGTATTACCGTGTCAACTTCTACCTCTACTGAATTACCTGGGTTTCTCTCAGAATCAAAGAAGAAACGAGCATGTTTATAGGTGATCATACTATATAGGCTCAATCCTCACTGAAAATGAGGGAAGAGGAAAATATAAGTTGTATAAAAATAAACTTATTTTTTACTTGCCATAAAAGGAATATTTCAATTTTTTATATTTTTTTGATTCAATGGGATTGAAGTCTTTGATAAATGGAGAAGTGACTTTTACGTACATGGTTTCTTGAAGAAAAAATGAATTTTCAAAAAATTTGAGCAGTATAGAGGCCATTTTTTTCAAACGAGTTTCGTGTAACGCTTAAATATGGACAAAAAAAAACCCAAGACCTGCAGTATCCCATCCTCACTTTTAAATTGCACATTGCCATCAATGTGCCCGCACGTAAGCAAAAAGAGAAACAAGGAAAAATAAAGAGTGAAAGGGAAGGAGAATTTGGACATGGCGTCCCCACACTTAGACTTTTTGGGCGCCATGCTTTACCTGACATTCCCGTCCAGCAAGATTATAGATACCTTTACTTCCTTCATCTTGCTCATCACAGAAACCTATAAAGGAAATAAGAACATAATATCCTAATGTTGGAGGTTTTGGTTTGATGAAACAAAAAGTCCCGCTCGAATGATATTAAAGTGATTATGAACAAAGCTTAGAGTGAATTAGAGATTTATACGAGAAATAGGTAAAAGAGGGATTTTATTAGGGAATGTCACATGCGATTACACATAGTGAAAGTGTAAAACGACAACAAACCCTTCACTCAGCTAATTAATTGCCTATTTATAGAAGTTAAGCGTCTTTGAATCCACTCGCGCCCATCCAGCCCTTGCTGCGCAAGTGCCATTCACATGCCCATATAACACCCTTACTGCTTGTGCCATAGTACCTGCAATATTTCACTAGGATGAGACTTAATTCTGGCGGCGTCGGACGAGAAACATATCCAACACCTATATAGTATCATCAAGTCCCCCTAGTTTATTAACTGTAATTTTGTCAAATCAAGTTAATAGACTAGAGAGCCTTTCCAATGTTCAACCGTCGCTATGCTTATAAATCTTGTACGGTACAACCCACTTACATTATTACCTGTCAATCATGTCAGTTTTTCCTATCAGAATTTTCTTCTTTTACTATTTTGTAAAAACCGTTTTACCCCTGTATATATAGAAAACTACTTTAGTTTCATCATTCCATAACCATACCTTCTCCTTCAAAAATTTCTGCAAAAAACTTTGGCCGCCATTATTCTCAACCTTCAAGCTCGTTCAACAATATTCAATCAGGTCAGTTCTTTTCCTTCCCCCTTTTTGTACTTATGGCATCATCCTTCGCTAAATCGTCAAAGCATGATATGCATTTACGCTTTTCCATCGTCACTTCAGAAACCCTAACTGACTTTCTCGAAGAGTATCATATCCCTTTATCACTCCATCCTATTATTCCTGAGAAGAAAAAGGCCATTCACCCCCTTCCCAAGGGCAAAATAGGGCTATACTTGGATACCATAAGATCGGCTAATTACCGAAATTCCTTTTCACCCTTTTTGATCCAGACTATAAAATTCTTCGAAGTTCATATTTCCCAATGCAACCCCCTCGGCCTTGCTACTTTAAATCACTTTGAAATATTATGTCGTGCTCTGAATTTAACCCCAAGTTTGTTGTTGTTTCGTGCATTCTACCGTATAACCATGTCTGGAGACTGGTATACGTTTGAAAAAAGACGATCTCTAAATCCTTGCATGATAAGAAATTACCCAAGACCGATATTGGAAACAAAACCTCATTTTTTTAGACCATACTTGTTTTCCTCAAGAAATCAAATGGAGGAAGAAAGAAGATACTGTTCGTGATGAACCTCCAAAAAAAGAAGAGATTAATTCAGACCACTTCACCTTTCTTAGAAAATTTATTCATCCGATTAGGAAGTACCTTGAAGAAATCTTAATTGTCACCCAAATTAGCCAACACACCCCTTATTTGCACTTGCTTCCCATCCTTCTTGTGGACGGAGTGGGTGATTTTCATCACCATGTATCACCTTTTTCCTTTTTGTTGTTATCTATTTGAGAAGTAACATAAGGATTAATTTGTTACCTGTTTTGTTTTTCAGAAATGAATTTTGGGTAACGTGCTGAAGCTGAAAAGTTTTTCTTCCATTCAACTCAGAAGTTCCAATCCCACCAGCAATGTTTCTGCTCTTGCCACAAGTTCACCTGTTACCGAAGCTATTGAAGCCTCTACTCCACCATCAACACCTCAATCTAAAGTTAACTTAACCTTCTCTCCAGTGGTTACACCTGAAGAACTTCATGTTCAACCTTTGCATACCAAACGAAAGAAACATGCAGCCAAACCCACTCAAAATCCTGTCCTAGAAGCTGAAAGACGCAAAAGAACAAGGAAATCCCCCAGAATTCAAAAGACATCCAACATTTCTTCCACCATAGAGGTACTATCCGATCATTTGGAAAGGTAAATATCGGAGAACCCTAACCTTTCCGACCATGAATCCCCCATTACTCATACTCTCAGTCCCCGCAGCCTTTCTCACCTTGTTTCAGATAGCTTCAATGTGAATGCCTACTTTACCAACTCTCATTTTGAGCCTTCTGAACCCCTCTCCTTTCCGATTGCAAATGACAAAGGGAAACAAGTTTCCTTTTTGAGTTAAACACCCCTTGCAAAACCATCTTCTACCCAAGTACACATCCCCATCTCTAATATGCCCCAGCCCACATCCTCCTTTCGCGCATTTACCAATCCCCTTGCTTCACAGGAGAACCTGGATGAACTATTTATCCCCTCCTGGATTTTGACCAATCGAGACAGTTTTTTTGATCCCATGATTGCATGGAGTCTATTTTTTCATCAAAGCACCCCCATGATACCAAGGCTCTTCAAGAAACCCTCACTATTGACTTTGCGAACAGGGTAATCATGAGCTATGCCGAAAACCAGAATTTGATACCAGAACTCTACTGTCGTTTGATTACCGCTGAAGCGAGGGCTAAAAAAGTCTTTCCTCCTGTTGGTCCGTCTGCCAGAAACTTGTCCCTTCCAGGTCCACCAGTCAATGTTGCCTCTCTCAAGATGGAAATTTTGAAACTTTCCCAAGAAAAAACTACTACCGAACACTCCATGAAAGTAGTTCAGGAAGAAAATCAGGTTGTGCAGAGGTCTTTAACCGATTTGAAAGCCACCACTGGTGCTAACATTGATCAACTGAAAGCTGACAATACTTCCAAAACTCAAATTATTCATAACTCTTTGGATGGTAATTGTAACCTACAACATATCCATTTTATTAACGCATTTTATTAATTTTCCTTCATCCTTGTCACCTTGCATAACTGAAACAGCTTAAGGCAAAGGAATTGAACTACCAGGACCAGTTGAAAGTTTTGCAGGAGAAGCTTAACAAAAGCTATGAAGAATTTGCTCAAAAGGAAAGAAACATTTCTGATGAGAAGACAATACTCCATTACACATGCGAAGCTCTAAAGCAGGAAGAAGTGTGGCTACTAACCTCTGGCATCAAAAGCTTGGCACGGAACATCTTTTCCAGCCCACCCCTTCATAATGCAATCGGAAACATGATCAATGCTACCAATCCCTGTGGCTTTAATGAGGGTATAAGGGCTGGCTTGCACTTTCTGTCGGGAAACACGGATGATGCAGAGAAGGTTCCATGTTTTGACTCTACTGTTGACAACTATTTTGCCTCAGCTAATCAAGCCTTTCATGAACTATCCTTCCATATCATCGAGTACCTTGCTGAACTGGCTGAAGCTCCCTTGGATACCATCTAAGTGACTCTAGGTGACGTTCTAGACACTTCTGTGGGTAAGTGACCATCCGCCCTTTTCATGTTTTGCTTAAGAACAAATGAATCTTTCTTTTGGTGATGTAATCAGGGTATATACCCTTAAATTTTAACTTCCTTTTGGTTTGGAATGGTATTTAAGTTCAGGTTAAGTTTATTTAAAACTTTAACATTTGCGATTGTAGAAAATCATTCTTTCATCCCTTGCGTTTGCTTTGCCTACAATTTTCATATCATAATTGCATATTCATATACTTCATACTATGACATACTTATAAAAAAAACAACTAAACCAGAGTACATTTATGATTTATAGAAAACAATAAACCGAAATGCTTGAACTTCCTCCACCTTTACATATAGTATTTCCATAGATGAATCCCATTCCAAGTCCTTGGCACTTTACTCTTAGTTTTTCCGAAGAGGAATCCCATTCCAAGTCCTTAGCACATATGATCCCTTATCCAACACTTACAAAATTTGGTAAGGACCCTCCCAATGTGGTGAAAACTTTCCACTTGGTAACATGCTACTTGCTTCATTATTCCTTAACACCAAATCTCCCTCCTTAAACTGAAAACTCTTAACATTTTTATGACGTTATTTGGCCATACTTTTCTTATACTTTCCTTCCCGAATAGCAGCTATCTCCCTTCGTTCCTCCAAAACATCAAATTTTCCCTTAGCGTTTCATCATTGTCACTGATCTCCATCATCCTTCTTGTTGGAACTCCTACCTCTACTGGGATAACTGCCTTTGTACCATCAGTGAGACTAAAAGGAGTCTCCCCATTACTTGTTTTTGGCATTGTTCGCAATGACCAGAGGACATGCGACAATTCATCAATCCATCCACTACTTATCATATCCAACCGAGCCTTTATCCCTTCCACTATACTCCTATTCATCCTTTCAACCTGTCTGTTCGCCTAAGGATGAGCCACTGAAGTAAATGTTTGTACAATAGATAACTCCTCACACCATGCTCGGAAGGGATTATCTGTGAATTATTTTCCATTATCCGATACGATATGCAAAGGCAATCCAAAACGACATATAATATGCTCCCATACGAACTTTTTGACTTGCTGACTAGTGATTGACGCCAAAGGCTTGGCTTCTACCCATTTCGTGAAGTAGTCTACTGCTACTATCAAAAACTTTACTCTTCCAACTGCTTCAGGAAAGGGAGCCACAATATCGATGCCTCATTTTTGAAAAGGCCACACCGACACTACCGGAACCATAACATGTTTTGCTTTTAAACTTACAGGTGCATGACGCTGACACTCATCACATTTCACCAGTTCATTCGTCACAGTCTTGTGCATCCCTGGATAGTAATAACCTAACCCAACCAACTTAGTTACAACTAACCGCGAACCCATATGACTCCCACAAATTCCTTGATGCACTTCCTCCGTTACATACACTGCCTCCTCCAAAGTAAGCACCTCAGCAATGGTCCCAAAATGGTTTTCCGATATAAAATACCATCTTGAAATTGATATTGAAATGAACTCACATACACTTTCCTGGCCTCATCTTTTCCTTCTGGTAACACATTATCTCGAAGGTACAACAAGATAGGATCCATCCATGTCCCTTGTGATAGTTGCACATCCAATATAGGAGAAATTAAAACAGATGGCTACTCCAAAACTTCTACCCAAATCTCTTTTGCCAAATGTTTGAATGTTGTCGATGCCAACTTACTTAATACATCCGCTTTCTTATTTTGAGACCTTGGGACATACACTACTTCACAACTTTGAAATTCCTTTATTAACACTTTGGCCCGAGTTAAGTATAAAACCATAGTGGCTCCTTTTGCTTCATTATCGCCATTTATTTGGTTAGCCACAAGCAAAGAATCTACATGCGCTAACAACCTCTTAGCTCCTAATTGCTTCGCAAGACACAACCCTGCTTTCACAAAACTTTCCCTATAAATCGCAAAAGCCAAAACAATTTATATAGAAGAAAAAAGATTAGAGTTTTTATAGTTAATAAACCTATCAGAAATGCCTCATACTCCGCTTCATTATTAGAAGTAGCAAAATTAAATTTTAATGCATGTGTCAATTCATCACCTTCCGGACTTATTAACATCAAAGCTGCTAACCAACACAACTTTCATTATCTCTTCATATTACCCAAAAAAAAAAAACTTTTTATCCACATGTTTATTTAGGCAAAGAAATACATGTGAAAGTAACAAACATAACATACTTGCACCGGACCCATCACTTCCAGAAGAACCATCTGTGTACAATTGCCACAAAGGCATAACCTCCTTATTTTCCATACAAAAACTTCCTTCCTCACCTTGCGGTATTTCTCCCAAAAAGTCTGCCACCACTTGTCCTTTTACAGCCACCCGAGGTTTAAACATTATATCATACTGCCCTAACTCAATGGCCCACTTTACCAACCGACCTGACATTTCTGGCCTCCTCAATATCTGATTAATAGGAAAGAAAATACTTCCACACAATGAGCCTGAAAATACCTCCTCAAACGCCTTGTCGCAACTACCAATGCTAAAACCAACCTTTCTAAAGTAGGATATCACACCTCATAATCTTTCAACACCTTACTGACATAAAAGATAGGCACTTGCTTCTTAACCCTTTCTACCAAAAGTACCGCACTTACAGCCCCCACCGAAGCGGAGATGTACATCTGAAGCCCTTCCCCCACTATCGAAGCTGTCAAAGTTGGAAGTGTCGTTAACACATCCTTTAGTTTAGAAAACGCATCCTCTGTCTCTTGCGTCCAACAGAACTCTTGCCTTCCCGAACTTTCCTTTAGTAATTTCATAAAAGGTAACGAAATATCTGCTGCCTTAGCCAAAAACCTATGTAAAGCAACCATCCTTCCATTCAGAATTTGCACTTCCTTTAAAGAACTCGGACACTTCATTCGTATAATTGCCTCGACCTTATCAAGTACCCCTAAAAACTTTCCTGATTCCATCCCAAAAGAACACTTCTTTATTGAACATCATATTGATAGAACACAACCGATCGAATGTCTCTCTTATATCACACAGCATCGCTTCCTCAGTTTTATTACTAATAACTACGTCATCCACATAAGCCTCAAGATTCCTTCCCACTTGAGGTTGGAAAGTTTTTATCCATCAACCTCTGGTACGTAGCACCCACATTTTTTAGACCAAAAGACATCTTTTTGTAACAATAAGTACCTTCACGCGTAATAAAAGCTGTTTTATCCTCATCCTTTACTGCCATTTAAATTTGATGATAACCCTTATATGCACCCAGGAAGCACTTCCAATTATACCCTGCCAAAGCATCAACCTTGGAATCTATTTCAGGTAAAGGATAACAATCCTTTGGGCAAGCATTATTTAAATCCTTAAATCTATACACATTCGCCAAGACCCATTCCCCTTTTTTTTTTACCAAAAACGGATTTGCCAACCACACAGGGTACTGAACTTCTCGAAAAATGCTTGCTTCCACCAACTTATCTACTTCCTCTTTCACAACAGTTGCTCTCTCAGCATCCATTCCCCTTTTATGTTGAAGGTATGGTTTTTTATCCGGGAACACATTTAAACAATGCTCAGACAAATCTCGTAGGACACTAGTCATATCCGATGGCTCCCAAGCAAAAACATGTGAACTTCCTTTTAGTAATTCAAACAATCTCTTCCTCATATTCCCCTTTACTACTGATCCCACCTGTATTTTTTGATCCGGAAAATTTTTGTTAACCACCCACATATCAGACAAAACTTCATCCACATTATCCGATTTATCCTCCTTCCATGAACTAACATCACTATCTTTTGCAGCTCGCACATCCACTATGCTCGTACATGCATCAGAAACAAGTGTTGCCACTCCCAAGGGCGTAGGGAACCGCAACATGCCATGCACCACCGAAATTACCGCTCCCAACTTTCGTAAAGTTGGCCTCCCTAAGATCACATTATGCACCGATGTTGCTCTTACCACCAAAACCGTTATTTCCATCGACCTAAAACAACTTCCTTGACCCAGAGTGACCGGCAACGTAAATTCTCCTATTGGCTTTACAACCTCTCCGACAAAACCAATCAAAGGAGTTCTAGATACCATTAACTGGCTCTTCACACTTGCCTCCAACTGTCTCAAACAGGATTCATACATGATCTCCGTAGCACTTCCGCAATCAACATACACCCTTCGAATCTCATAATCCGCAATTTGAGCGGTAACAACTACTGGCTCATCCGTCTCCATATCTTGCCTCATTGGTGGAAAAGTAATCTCCTGACACATCCAACCAGGAATTTCTGAAACCTTTTCCCTTACATTTCTACCCAACTGAGCACCCCGCTGCCTATGCACCATGTGTATTACCGGTATTTCCTTATCATCCTATTTTCCCCCTTGTATTGCTTTGACCAAATGTCCTAACTTTCTAGATCTCACGGCTTTGTCAATTTCTCTTTTTAAAACAAAACAACTGTCAGTTTTGTGACCCTTGTCACGGTGATATGCACAGTATTTATCAAAAAAAAAATTCGAAGAAGGGCGCTGCCTCGCAGGAACCAGAAGATCCACCTTTTCTGTTGCTAAAATCTCACTAGGCGTCTTTATCAACTCTACATATTTACCGTTCCGGAAATCGTTATATCCTCCCCTTTGTTGAAGACCAAAAGAACTATCCCTTCCTTCAGTAGGCTTAGACCACCTATTCCAAGTGCCTCCCCTCTGATTATTACAAACGGGACCGCCAACTCTTCCAGGTTGAAACACCATTGCGCCCTTTCCCTGTACCTTCCTTTGCTCCACATCTAACATGTTGATACAAGCATTTTTACCCCTAACAAAGGCCCACACTCTATCCATCAATGACTCCATAGACGTAGGCAGATCCTCGTGCAACTTTTCAACTAACTGCGCGTTCCGAACCCCATGGCAAAACCGGAAATCTACAACTGATCTCCAACACCAACGATCCTCATACTTTTCTTATTTAATCGAGAAACAATGTTATGTACTTCCGTAGTATCCTTTGCACATCGGTTCTACTGATTAAATTGTCTCGAAAACATAACACGCAAATCCTCAAAATTTGATATTCCTCCCGACGGAAGGGCGTCAAACCATATCTGAGCTATACCTGTGAATGTTTGCACAAACATATGGCACCACGTCTCCTCTGACCAAACATCTAACTGAGCCGCGGTATAGAATTCGAACACGTGATCATCCGGATCGGCCATACCCCCATACTTACTAACTGTAGACGGCATCTTTATTTTTTTTTTTGGAAAAGTAGCCTCGGCGATCCAAGCAGCAAATTTAGACTGTGAAGTCATAGAGGTTGGCTTATATGAAACTACCAGATCTGTCAATCATTCTCAAATGAAATTATTGATAAACACAATATATTCAATTATCGAATAACAGCAATTAATCATAAATAATCATAATCATAAATATTTCCTCATAACAACCTACTAGAACCACCTTAGCAAGTTATAAACATGAAATTAACATATTCCATACCTTGATACCAATTTCCTCCCAAAAACTTTTTAACAGAAATATAACCGTCTCGAAAGCACTCCGCATCACCCTGTTGAGCGTCTACCGGCTTCGCGTTACTTGAATCCTCCAAAAGCAACACACCTGAATCCTTTTTGGCCAACAATTGGCTCGCCAATTCCGTCTCAGTTTGATTGGTATGGCCAAAAATGAACTTACCAGAATCCTGCTGCTTTTTCAACGAAGTCTGACCAAGTGAGACGTAATGACAGATTTTGCTTCTACTCCTAAGACGAAGTATTCGGCAGTGTCACAGATCGAACGTGATGCGGTTACACCGAATTCTAAAATGCTACCTGGCTCGGGATCTTCTGGTAAAAAAGTGTACGAAGAGGATGGTAATGATTTCAGCCTATCGAAACAGTTTGTTATGGTGACTGGGGACGACGAAAACAAGGATTTGTGTGTAAAAGAGTACGATGAGTTGGCTGAGTTTGATGCTGAGTTCTTAATTAGAAATAAGGCATTTCTATGGCAATTGAAGAAAAGGCAGTTTAGGGAGGATGTCAAGCGAATAGAGGAAAGTGCACAAAGGAAACGTAGTGAGCAGCAAGAAGAAGAGTTTTTGAAGGAATGGGCTGATCACATGCGTCAGAAGGAGCACATGTTTGACAAAGATCATCCTGTCAATAATTTGGACAGACGTGGCCTCGGTAAAGGAGCTACAGTGAAAGGTACATATTTACTATACAGTTATTGATCACGCACGTAAGTGCTTATTACTAAGGAGCATGTTTTTTTTCATGATATTGCATACATTATATTTTAAGTGTATGTTTTTAAGAAAAGATTTGTAGTTTAGAATGATGTTTTATATCAAAGCATGTTGTGTGTTCTTTGGAAAATATTGTGGTAACAGATATAACTGTCCCATATATGCCTCAATCAATGATTTCGCATTCCAAATTTGGGCCATGGATTTCCGAGGCTGTATTTCCGAAAAAACTGAAACTACCTTCGGTTGTGGGAAAATATGCGGGTTTGGCTGATCCGGATGATCACGTATTTGAATTTTATTCTGTGGCACGATTAGAACATTGGACAGAGGAAATCTGGTGCCACATGTTTGTTCAGACTTTTGCCAGAATAGCAAGAGTCTGGTTTGACTCTTTGCCAGCAGGTCAGGTAGATAGTTTTGAGGATTTGAAAAACAAGTTTTTGCGACAGTTCAGTCAACAAAAGAGATGTATGAAAGATCCGACAGAGGTACACAATATTCGTAGAAGGGATAATGAATCAATTGAAGATTTATCAAAAGGTTTAATAAAGAAAGTATGAGGTTAGAAGGGGCAGGTGACCAACTGCGAATATCAGGGTTTCGCCATGGGGTAAGGTGTGCACAATTAGTGGAAAAACTGCATGAGGACGTGCCTAGGTCGATGGATGTTCTGATGGATAAGGCAAGAGCTTTTGTGAGAGGAAAAAATGCATGTGCTTACTTAAACGAAAGTGATGGTAGGTGTGGTCAGATGCGACAAAGTTTTATGCCTTTTGGGCGTGGAAATGGGGGTCCGGTAAGAGGGGTAGGTTCAGTTCCGTAAAATAAGTGGTTAAGGGTCCCTTCGTCTAGGGGTTAGAATTTTGGGGGAACTTCAAGGAATGCATATGCGGACTATCGAGGTGCAAAGTTTGTGGAGCTGATTAAAACTCCAACACAGATCTTGGCAACTGAGAAGGTGGATCTGCCTGTGCCACTAAAAATGAGAAATACACCCACAAGGAATTTAGACAAGTATTGTGAATACCACAAAGATATGGGGCATATCACGGACACATGTTGGACCTTGAAGAGAGAAATTGATAAGGTTGTAAGATCGGGGAAGTTGGGGCATTTGGTAAAAATAATCAGAAATAATGTACAGGGGGATGCACCTGTGATTAATATGATACAGATGCGAAGGTCGGATCAGTGTAGAAATGTTCGGGGAAAGAGTAATAAGCATGTGGATTGGAAATACCAGGAGATAACTTTTCCTCCAATGTTAGAGCAAATGGCGACGGAGGAACCGGTCATAGTGTCTACAAAAATTCGGGGGTTTTTGGTAAAAAGAGTATATGTAGATTGTGGCAGCGCAACTGAAATTATGTATGAACAATGTTTTCAACAGATGGGACCTGCTGTATGTTCACAGTTGCGATCGACTACTGTTCCTCTGATAGGTTTCGCAGGAGAAGTGGTTAGGTCGATATGAGAAATAACTTTACCTATGACCATGGGTAATGGGCTGCAAGTGCGTCAACTGGATGTAACATTCTTAGTGGTCTCAGCAACATCTGTGCACGATGTTATTTTGGGGAGACCGGTTTTGAAAAGGTTAGGGGCTGTGATATCGGTAGTGCATGGGATGATTAGGTTTCCAACACCGGTCGGTATTGCAACTCTGGTTACAAATCCGGGTGTGCAGGTGCATGATGTGAATATGCGAGTGGGTACAGATGTGATTGATCAGAGGGAAGTAAAAAGTGATAAAAGGGCAATTAATTCGAAATTTCTAGATCAAAAATTGCAAGTTGGAAATGGTTTGTCGATTGAAGGACGGGGAAAGCTGTCACACCCTAGACAATTGATTGGGTGTGAGCGAGATGGAATCATAGTCACAGATATACAGAATAACTACTACTAAATTCAAACGTTAATTAAAACATAATATCATTAATTGTTGCAGCGGAAAGAGTGATAAACGATATTGTCTTACATTTGAACTTTAAAAGTCAAGTTTCATTTATTGAAAACATAAAGTAGTTATTTAGGATAGATAGGGACTAAGACTCCAACGAAGCAGGTCCGAATATAAAGGCGAAGTCCCATTTGCACAGCTTCCATGATCAGCTTAGTTACCTGAGAAATCGTGAGTTTAAAAGGTCAACATAAAGTTGGTGAGGTTCACAGGTTTAGGACTCGATAGTAAGATTGTAAACCAGTTTTCAGAGTACTTAAATGTTACGTTGGCTTACTGTTGTAGTTGTATGATCTCACCTGAACCTTGATTTCAAATACTAAAGGTTTACCCACCCATGGTATCCTCGCCCGAGAGATACCGAACGGGCAAGAATAACTGACGTGTACCCCTTGACAATATACGAAGTCAGGATTGGAGCTACCAAACCGGGCAGGGTTGTCAACCCAAATAGATCTATTCACTAGTTATCGTTTCGAGCAGAACTAATTGAAATCAATTAATGGTGGGATTCAGTTGTACTAACGTTTATAAAGATAAAGTACCGGTTATGGGCAATCAGTAAGAGAACAGATAGTCATACGGCTAACAGTAGACCATAACAGTAAGTTAAAACAGTTTATCAGTTCATGATTTCTCCCCCATAAGTGTAAAACAGTTGTAAAGAAAAGGGGTCGTGAAACTCACTTGATTTTCAGTGATGATGAATTGCCGAGTGGCAACTAGCAAGTAAAGTCCTATTAAAACATAAGACAATATGCATAAGGGTCCACATAATCATTTGAGTAACGAACATTACCCAAATGATACTGGTCAAGTCTTGACGTATAATCCTGTTTGTAGCGTTTGAAAACCCGTTAGTCAATTAGTTTAAATCAGTAAATGTTAATGTTCACGTATAAAGGCATTTAATGCAAATTGATACAAATAACGAACATGTGATAACGTATCATGAAGGCCAGCTCAATCAAGTATTAAACATCGTTTTAAATAATAATGAGTAAATTACGTATTACGTCCTTTATAGTTATTGAAGTTATGGATTTTAACCTTTCTCAAAACTAATTACACGAGACAACCTTTAAATTTATTTTCTATTCAGAAATGAACCTTCTCACTAACCTATACTCTTGATCATTTTCTTATTTTTTTTTTTAAATAAGCAACAATCTCACCCTCATCCAATTTTTAGGGTTCTTTACCTCTTCAAAATCTGGAACCATTATCTTTCTTTTCTATATTCAAAATCTCCAACAATGCAACACATTCATCTATCTCGACCCCAACAATGCAACACATTCATCTACTCTAAAAATAATAATAAATATTATTATTGAGTAAATTACAGATTACGACCTTTATAGTTATTGAAATTATGGATTTTAACCTTTCTTTAAACTAATTACACAAAACAACCTTTAAAGTTATTTTCTTTTCAGAGATGGACCTTTTCACTAACTGGCATCCAAATTAAATGTTAAGTGGGCACATGATTGTCACATGCTAAGGTGAAAGGGTAATTTTACCCCTTTAAAGAAACCCACGCACCTACACTCCTGATTGTCGTGATAAACCCTTAAAAATTATAAACCATTGTTTCTTTTGAACGGCGATCCAAACCCACCACTGATTAAATGCTCGCTCTTCCAAGAATTTGGGAACCATGGAAAAATCGATCATTCGCTCATCACTCCTTCCAGATGAAGTTGAAGCTATATACCTTAAGTTTATGAATGTTTCCTTCTTTGAATTTAGTTTTAAGGAACAAAGATTCAATTTTATGTTACTGTTACATCATGGGGGTAATTTCACTCATCCTGATCAAGTACTAAAATCGATTTAAAAAAATGATGTTCATGTCAGTTTTTAGGAAAACGATTCCTTGCATACTTGTAATTGCGGGCGGATCGAGATGATTGGAATGCACAGAGATGAAGGGATCGAGATTTTAAAAGAAAAAAGAGAGAGAGAGAATGGTTCACGGTTCACGGGGTCGAGATAGATGAATGTGTTGCATTGTTGGGGATTTTGAATATAGAAAAGAAAGATAATGGTTCCAGATTTTGAAGAGGTAAAGAACCCTAAAAATTGGATGAGGGTAAGATTGTTGCTTATTTAAAAAAAAAAACAAAATAAGAAAATGATCAAGAGTATAGGTGCGTGGGCTTTTTTAAGGGTCGAATTACCCTTTTACCCTAGGATGTGTGAATCATGTGCCCATTTAACGGTTAATTTGGATGTCAGTTAGTGAGAAGGTTCAATTCTGAATAGAAAATAAATTTAAAGGTTGTCTCGTGTAATTAGTTTTGAGAAATGTTAAAATCCATAACTTCAATAACTATAAAGGACGTAATCCGTAATTTACTCTTATTTTTATGTTCGCTCGCTCGATTGATTATTTAATCGCGCTAAGTTATAATATATATATAACTAGGGTTGATAATTATTATTAAAATAATTATTATAACATATCGAAATAATTTTATTAAATTATTCCAAGTTAAATTATTTAACATAAGTAGGTAAATATTAAAGGTTATTTTAATATTTAAACTCATGTTATGGAAATTAGGGTTTTGAGTTAATATAAATATAATTATCATTAAATTAATTATATTTACAAACCAAAATGACTTTAACTCAAATTAGGGTTTCTAAAAATCATACGGATAATTATTTGTTGAATATAATTATTTACGATTCGTTACGTCGTAAAACGTTTTTAAATCGTTTAAAGATTTTGTTTCAATTTCAAACGTTTAAAAATAAAAATTTGGTCCGGTTAAAACGTTTTGATTATTTTGGTTCTTTTAAAATAATCAAAAATGTTTAAAATATGTTTTTCATAATTTCTATAAGTCTTTTGATTTTATTTTTATAAATCATTTTCAAATAACTTTATTTATCAAATAAAGCTAGGGTTTTAATAAAAGACTTTTTATAGAAATTCATTAACATAAAATGTTTCCATTTTTAGTATAAATCCAAGGTTTTATACTTTTTGTTAATTGTTCAAAAATATGATATTCTATCATTTTTAAACATAAAATATATCTTTATATATTTTTTATCCATTTTATTTTTATAAAATCTCAACAAGTCTTTTAAATCTTGAATTTTAGAAATTACATTTTTATAAAATGTGATCATTTTATACAAGTTAAGTTTCATGATGAGATTTTTATAGTTTTAATATCCAAGTAATTTATAAAATCACTAGTTTTTATATTTACCCTATAAAATTCATTTTAGGGTTTTTAAGATTATCATTTTATGTCTAATAATCAAGTTTAACACATCTAAAGTCCATACTAAGTCCATGCATGTATCTTAACTCTATACTTAGTCCATGATGATCATCATTAGCATATGTTAACTTATAATTGAGATTATTAATCATTAAATCACAATTATAATTCTAGCATTGTTATAACCTACTATTACATGATTTTAACAATACTCAACCATATATAATCTTTTAGCATATGATAACATCAACATTAAATCATGCTAACATAATGTAATCATCACAAAATCAAACCAAATCATAGGATTAGTAACATGAATCATAGGTTTGCCTTTAAACACATTTTCAAACCTTATAAACTTAAGGTTTTTAAGGGAAGTAAACGAAAGAGAGTGTAGTTCGGTTTTACGATTGTTAGAAAAACTTCACGTTAAACCGGTTCGATTGTCAAGACTCGAGGATCGTTTGGGAACGTTTTAAACGTAACAAAACTTAAACAAAAATCGTTAGAGGACTCACAAAGAGTGAGAGAGTGAAAGGTGGCGGTCAGGTGGCGGTCCACGGCTGTCATAGCAGCTCCGGCGGCGGCAACTGCTCCGGCGGGACAACAGCTCCGGCAGCAGCAAGGTGACGGGAGGAGAACACAGTAGCGGCAGCGGCGGTGGCTGTGGCTGTGGTGTTGCACGGCCAGGAAAGAGAGGAAGGAGGGGAGGGTCTGCGGTGGTGGTGAGGGCAGCAGCTAGCGGGGCTGTGGCGGTGGTGGTTGTTTCTCGGCAGAAGAAGAGGAGAGGCAGCAGCAGCTCGCGAAGGTGGTGGTGGGGCTGGGTGGTTGTCGCCGAGAGGAAAGAAAAGGAGGAGAGGAGAAGGTGGCGGTGGCTGTGGTGCAGGCAGTGGGGAGGTGGGTGGTGTGGTTGTTCACCGAAAGAAGAAGAAAAAGGGGTGGGGGTGATAGTTCATGGTGGTGGCGGCAGTTTAAGGTGAGGGTGGTGGCGGAGGTGAATGGCAGTGGTGGTGGTGTACTTGTTGGCTACAAGAAAAAGAGAGAGAGAGGAGGGAGGAGTGAGCTGGTCGTGAATGAGGAAGAAAAAGAAGGAGTGAGGTGAGGGTCTTAAGTCTTTGTGTGTGTAAGTAACTAAGTTGGTGAAAGATGTGGTGATTGAGACATGTAAGTCTCCTATTACGATTTATGATGATGGTTTTAGATGTAGGTAACTAGATTAGGATGGTTGGCAAGTTTCTCATCACATTGTTATAAAAGTAATTCTCCAACTCTTTGTTTCTATAAAAATTCATGTGTAGGGGAAAGTTTTTATAAAATCATGTCATGTTTAATAGAATGTAACTAGCATCTTTTATAAAATATAAAAGTATGGTGATGCTTTAAGATCATAAATTTTATAAAAGAATAAAAGTATAAAATTTATAAAAGGTGATGACTAATTTTTATAAAAATTAAAGGTGTTAATCTATTTTATAAAAATTATACAAAGTTGATGGGCCAATATATTAAAATAAACCCATAGGATTTTGGGCTTTAAATTGGGCCAAATCATTTAAAATAAAAATGTATTTGGGCTCGTTTGTCGGTAATGGGCCGTACGGGCCCAAACGGGACACCGGTTCGAGGCCCGGGTCCGTTTATGTATCGGATAAGTTTCCGGATCGTCCCGATTGTTCGGATTATTAAGTTTGAGTAACGGGTCGAAGTTTCAGGCCCGGTTTAATTGTTTTAGGCTTATTGGGCCTATTGGGCCATGTCGGACCCAATTGGGTGTTCGGTTGGGGTTAGGCTTAAGTCTTAACAACGATTTCAGTTCGTGATGTTTTTATTTCATAAAAACAATTGTTTAAGTTGATTATAAAAGTTTTTCAGAAATCAGTTATATTTTTCAGTTTTCCGCACGGGTTACGAATAACGTTTTCAGTTTGTCAGTTTGTATCAGTTTTAAGCTCGACCGTCCAGATTGTTTAAAAGCGGAATAGTTTTAAACATACGATCGCTTATCAGTTTGCTGAGTCGGTTTTATAAACGTTCGACACCAGTTCCGGATAAAATATAAAAATACATTTTATATTTATTTTTCTTATTATTGAAGTTCCATGATTTATACATGAAATTTCTAAGCATTTAACGGGCATACGCTTCTAGTACAAACGCGGGATTAGGTTTATGTCATTAGTTAATGGTCAGACACAGTAATTTAACAGTTTAACAGAAATCAGATCAGATAAATCACAATTAATACTTAATTAAAAGTCAAAGTAGGTGGTTTGACCTGGATTTTCGGACAAGGTGTCACAAAAGTTGTATGTTTTGTTAAAAAAGAATGTGGATGTGTTCGCTTGGGAGCCTTCGGATATGACGGGGGTACCAAGGTCATTGGCCGAGCATAAGTTAGCATTGTATCCCGGCAGCAAGCCAGTTCAACAAAGGCAAAGAGGGATGGACAGTGAACGGGTAGAGGTAGTGAATGAAGAAGTAAAGAAGTTGGTAGAAGCTGGAATTCTAAGGGAAATATAATACACGGATCGGGTGTCAAATCCGGTGCTGGTAAAGAAACCTGATGGTTCGTGGTGGATGTGTATAGACTTTAAGGATGTGAAAAATGCTTGCCCAAAGGATTGTTATCCGCTACTGGAAATTGATCTTAAGGTTGATTCTGTGGTAGGTTTTCGGTGGAAACGTTTTTTAGACGCGTACAAGGGATATCATCAAATACAGATGGCATTAGAAGATGAAGATAAAACTTCATTTATTACAAGAAAAGGAATGTTTTGTTACAAAAAGATGCCTTTTGGTCTTAAGAACACAGGAGCAACTTACCAGTGTCTTATGGATTGGGCCATTCAAAAGCAAGTAGGGAGAAATGTGGAAGCTTATGTTGATGACATTGTTATTAAGAGCAGGAGCGAGGAGGATATGTTTAGAGATATAGAGGAGACATTTGCGAAGCTTAGGGAAATTAACATGCGGTTGAATACCAAAAAGTGTTCCTTTGGTATGGATGCAGGGAAATTCTTAGGAATGATGGTAGATAATGAAGGAATTCGGGCTTGTCCAGATAAGGTAGGTGCGATTCTGCAAATGGGGTCACCATCTACCGTAAAGGATGTGCAGGTTTTAAATGGAAGGCTGGTTGCATTACAGAGGTTTGTTTCTAAGGCTGCGGAGAGGTCTTCACCGTTCATGCAAGTGTTAAAGGCCAGTGTTGAAATATCAGGGTTTTGTTGGTCGGTAGAAGCTGAGGAGGCATTTAAGCAGCTAAAAGAATTTTTTATAACACTTCTGACATTAACTACTCCGATTGCGGGAGAGACTTTACAGATGTACTTGGTAGTTTCGAAAGGGGCAGCTAGTTCAGTGTTAATGGCAGAAAGGGTGTGACAATTGCCAAATTCCCAAGTTAACGCCGTGGCAAATCCGTTAACTTTTTCCGTTAGTTCCGTTAGCAAATCCGTGGCCCGTTATTTGAAGATTACATATTTATTTAGGTTTACTTGCTAATTAATTCTAGTAACTTGTTTCGTGAATTTATTTCGTGACTTTATGTGTTACTTGTAAAATTTTGCGTTTTCGGGTAAAACTGGGTTTCATACGCAAATTTGAGTTTTATGTGTGTAAATGATAATCAAACTTTTCCCGACTAAACATTTCATGTTAAATAAGTTATAAACATTTAGAAACATTGTTAGTAATTTCATTTTACAAGTTTTAGTGTTAAAAAAAACTCATTTACTTGAGTTTTGGACATTTTGTGCTTAAAATGGAACTAGAGGAACCATTTGTGTAATTTACCTAAACTAAAAATGCAGCCTAAGACCACCCCTCCCCTCATTTGAACACCACTTTCTCTTCTTCCCTTCCTCCCTCACGGTTCTTACACACACTACACACACACACCTTCAATTTCTTGGAATTTTCTTCAAATCAAGCAAGATTAAGGCTTCCGAAGCCTAAACAAGCTTCAAGAAGTGTGGGGGAAGCTTCGGTTTCATCTCATCTCTCTCAAATCCGAAAATCTTGCCCAAAATTGTAAACCCTAAAAATCTCTAACATGAAATTGGTTGATTACATGTGTTTATCTTGTGTTTATGTGCAAATTGGTGTGTATACATGCTCCTGAATCATGTTTTATGATGGCTTAAGTTAAATTATGAGTTTGGACAGATTTTTTAGGGTATAATGGCTGAGATTTTGATGTGGCTACATGGTTAGAAGTGTTCTTGAAGAATTTGGGTATAGGAGGACTTGAAATTGAAGAATATATGCTTATATGCAAGTGCTATGCTTGAATTTTGATATGATCATTGTATGATTGTTATGCCAACTAGGAATGAATGATAATATGATACCTAATGTGTTACTAGTCTTTACATGAAGTTAAACGAGCAAAAAGATTTGCCAAACCGTTTAAATGCATTTTAGGCAAACGACCCGTTTTGGACAGTTTCTGTCCAGAATTTTTGGATCGACTTGCAAAGGTCATAACTTGCTCAATTTTTATCGAAATCAGTTGATTTTTTTTCCATAGCAAACTTCTATGTCTTATCTTTGACCGAGCTACTCGCACGCTTTCTAGAACCTCCGTTTGGTCACCCAAAAGGCTGCTGCAAGTTAGGTGTGCAGAGCTGTATTTTTCTGTGAAAAGTATACTTTGCATTTTGGTCGGGCATGATAACCTTGTTTTAATGAGGGTTTTGTTAAATGAAAATGAGGTTTGATATAATAAAAGTACGATCTAGAAAGTGTCATGCTCAAACTCTAAGTTTTGAATGAGTTATGCAAATTTTAAACCTACTTTGACTATTTTGCAAAAAGCTAAAATTGCCAACTTCCGACGTGCGTAACTTTCTCGTTACTTAACTTTTTAAGTTGATTCTTTTTGCAACATTCCCTAAATGTTGGGAAGTATATGCCGATAAAATTTTAGAACCTAACTCCAAGTATGGAGCAAATTAGGCGTACTCCCAAATGGTGTGTTAAGGACAATAATGCTGATTTTTGCCAACTTTCGATGCGCGTAACTTTCTCAATACTTATCCGATTGAGTTGATTCTTTTTTGCAACATTCCCTAAATGTTGAGTAGTTAGTGTCTGCAAAATTTTAGGAGTTAACTCCAAGAAATGTGCAATTTAGCTATGCCACCTAATGGCGTGTCAAAGACAATAATGTTCGATTTTTGCCAACTTCCGACACGCATAACTTTCTTATTTCTTAACCTTTTAAGTTGATTCTTTTTGCAAAATTCCCTAAATGTTGAGTAGTTTGTGCCTGTAAAAATTCAGAGGCTAGCTCCAAGCATAGAGAAAATTAGACATGCCACCACATATATGCTTTGCGTTTGACTTTTTAGTTTGACTTTTTATGCAATTTGACTTGGAATTGTGCATCTATGTTTTCCTACAAGTTCTAGGACTTGTGTTTAAGTGTTAGGACCAATGTGAATGCTTGATGAAATATTTGTTTAATGATAAGCAATTTGTCATAGCGACAACCTCTAATTTGGTTAGATCGTATTCGTTAAAATAGGTCAATCCTAACCAACATATAATAAAGTCAAGTGCTGTGTACCAGTGCAACCTAAGGTGAGTTTCACTACTCTATTTAGTTATATCCGGTTAAGGATGATAACACACAACTAGTTGCATCCGGTAAAGGATGGCAATGCAAAGACAAAGGTATTTTGTCTGTTTTAGTAATTATCCAACATATATCACAATGTTTCACTGAATGCGTTTTAATTACAAAAAGTCCTTACTTTATCGGACCGTTAATATAGAATAGCGAGGTAATGTTGAGTAGTACTACTGGGGATTGACACCCCCGCTCAGCGGTGCACGTGATGCACCCTCCCGACTGGCGGTCGGACTGAGAACAATATATAGCCTAGAACTACCGTGATCGGGAAAGACACGGGGAAGGCAAATCGCACAGGCTAAAACCTGTGACGCATAGTCAGCTTCGGTTGCGAATATTCAGGTGAACATAAGCATAGGCTAGCTACCTAACGATGTGGATATTACATGTAACTTACGAATTGGTCTTTCGTTATTCGTATACATTTTTTTGGTCTACACAGGTAAGTGTAGACTGCCTTTGTGAACTCACCAGCTTTTGCTGACACTTGATTGTTGAATGCTTTTCAGGTCACTTGGAGGATCAAGGAGGCACGGGCGTAGGCAATACTCGATTTTGTAAAATATTTTAGGAAATGCAATTCAAACACTTTTATTTCCTATTCGGGCAAAAACAACAACTTTGTAGACTTTTAAATGTTTCCGCTGAATTTCAATGTAAACTCTGTTTTGTAAAATACAATATAAATCTGTTTTACGTTTCATTATGGCTTGGTTGTAACTAAAGACTTGGATCCTGGTCTGGATCACACCCCACACGGTTATACTCCGTTAGTGTAAATTGGGGG
>JBCNJP010009583.1:0-13068 GCA_039602395.1 Deinandra increscens subsp. villosa
AGACTACCGCTTAAATCTCAACCGGAGATTTAAAAAAAGTAGAAATTAAACAAAAGCAACTACTCTTCCAACACTCACAATTACATATATAATCCAAAAAGAAAAGATATGGTTTCATTAATACACAGATCTTAAAATGTATAAAACTTCCAACACTCACAATTACATATATAATCCAAAAAGATATGGTTTCGTTAATACACAGATCTTAAAATGTATAAAACTTCCAATACTCACAATTACATATATAAACACTATGAACAACCAAGGGAGTAAAAAACATCAAAAGTAAGCATAATGATGTAGTAGAATTGGGTTATAGCGGGCCACAAACGGAGAGGAATCGGCTTGTGATAATTCTTCTAAGTGCTGCAAACCCCGCATGTGGCCCTGGTTTATAATTTTATAATAAAATTATACAATAACTAAAAATCTGCTCTCACTAAAGCATTTGTATGGACCGCAACTGTAACACCTCGCACAAAACCAGGTCAACCCTTGTCACTTTGACTTTGATTAGCGTTAATTAATCCATATTTAATTGTCATTATGTGCTAATTATGTGTTTATCTTAGTTTATATATATATTAGAACATATATATAAATCATTGCATGCTTAAAATAATTCCCGAGTTTGTATTCATTGCAAATCATTTGAAACCTAGTAAATCCATTTGATAATAGATGGAACCTTTGTAACAAAACTATATATATATAAAATGGTACTTTTATATATATTTTACCCAAATTTCGTCACGACATTTTGTCACGACAAAACTTTTAAAAAATATTAGTTTTCTATTCAAGGTTATTCAAGACTTGTATTCCCAAAACCCTTTGTCAGGATACTTTCCTCAAAACATCAACCGAATTGACTCCGTCAACAAACCAAAAAAACCTTAGTGGGCCTCGTAAGCCCAACAGTTGCAAACGAACTCCGTTCGCCACCAAAATTTAACCGAACATTCGTGATAACATTACGAGCAATTCGACACTTTTCGTTTCTCCATAACCCGACCCGTTTGGGAGCCCATTTACCGGCCCAACAACCAAACCCTTTACCCTTTACGGCCCGATAACCCAACCCACAGCCCGGCCCGCCCGAACGGCCCAACCCGCCACCCGACCCGGCTGGCCCAGCCCGCGCCCGACCCGCCCGGCCCACCTGCCCCGGCCCGGTCCTTTTCTCGGCCCAGCACCAAACCCGGCCCAACCGGCCCAAAGGAAAAACAAAAAAAAAAAACTTATTTATTTATTTTTGTTGGCCCAATTTACTTAGCCCACTTTTATATATTTAACCCAACTAGAATTTATATAAAAAGTCCATCACCTTTGTAGTTTTTATAAAAACTAAAGTTGGTGTTTAAATTCCAAACTTTTTTTTTATAAACACTAATCCCTTATGCTTAAGCCAACCCATGGACTTTTGTAAATTTATTAACCCTTAAATCACCTCCCATTTTTATAAAAACTCTCCATCTTTTTATAAAAACCACCTACATCTATTTTAGGTGAATATCTTTAATCAAAATTATGGAGATAATTAGTTGTCATGGGGGTATTACCCAAAGGATTAAGAACTCACTTTTGAGTATAAATAAGAGGCCAAGCTTCACCTTTTCCCTTGCACCACCCTCACTTCTATCTCCCTCACTCTCCACTCTCTTTCCCCCCCTTGGTTTCAGCCACCGTACCACCCCCCCTCCTCCTTAGCCGGCCGCCGGCCACCGCCACCAACCACCGCCGGACCACCCTACAACCGCCGCTAACCACCACCTCCTCTTCTACACTATTGTGAGTCATTTAAACCTCCTTTTTACTTATGTTTTTCACCCAACATCACCAACAAGTCTTGATATGAAAAACCTATCTTTTCTTTTCCTATTTTATGCAAGACACTTGGTCCTTCAAGAGTCTAGACCAACCATTCTTCTTCTAACCCTCTAATCACCAACACTTGGGTGGAATAATACAAGTGACTTGATCTAACAAGTCTTGGTGTTCTTAGGAACTTAAAATAGCCATTACTTGGGACTTTGCATTTGAGAAATCTTATGAAAGTATCATGCAAGGATCTAGATCATTTTAACCATCAAAGATCTATCATGTTTACATACTTGTTATTTACATTTCTTGCATTTACATTTATGTCATTTATATTATTTTGTCCTAACAACTAAGTTGTTAGTAGATTTGTTCAAGTTCTTGAACATAAATGTCCTAGCTTTGCTAGTTGATGATCAATATTTACTTATGTTTACTTTGTTTAACTTATGTTAACAAACTAACTAGTAACATTTAAACTTGACCAAAAGACTTATGTAACTAGTTAAAACATAATGTTATAATCTTTAAAACATATATATCACAAGGCTTACATTGGACATAATGGATGATCATGAGACTAAGTTTTATAAAACAAAGACTTATAAAACTTAACTTGTGAAAACCTTGTAAAAAGACATGGAACTTTTAGAAATAAAAGTCATTTTGTAAAACAAAGATTCTTGGAAAGTCTTAACCAAAAGTTTGTTTCTTAAACTTATCATTTATAAAATATGTCACATTTTATAAAAAGAAAGTCACCAAAGACCAAGACTTGATGTGTTGGTGAATTTAATTCACCAAAACACAAAAATAGTTTGTTTATTTTTACTAAATCTAGTAAAAATACATTTAATAACCTTCTCATTAATAACAATCATTTGGACTTAAATGCTTAGATTTTTATACTTAAAATGACTAGTCATAAATGTTCAAACTTTCCCTAAAAAGACTAGTTATAAACTAGATGATTTTTATAAGTTATAACATGTTTTAAAACATAAAAATCATGGAAATACGTCCACGGATCAGATCTGATCCCGTCGACATTTTACAAAATATTTTCAAGTTTCTAAATGAACCAAAGTGATCTAAACGTTGAAACGTCGCTTAGGGAGAAAACCGGGATCAAAACGGTTAACTACGCGACTAGAAAACGTAGTTTTGGTAACGTTATTTAAGAACCGACCAAGAAAATATTTCTAAACTTATAAACGACTTTAGGGAATAATATTAAGAAAATCTTAAACTTGTATAAAGTCCAAATGCGTTAAAAACTATTCTACAAACTTAAACCGGTGACTACGATCTCTAAAAATTATAAATAAATATTTTGTCTTAAAATATTTATAGAACTTTCCAAGAAATCGTTTTAACTTGAGAAGTTATTGTTTACAATTATTAAACGTCATCAAATTTTTATTAATTTAAACCACGACGTTAAACGTTTTCGACAAACTAATAATTATATTTGCACATATAATTATTCTCCCAAAAACATCCATACACTTTTATTTATTAAAAGTTGACCAATTTAACCATCCAATGACTTGTGTATTTATAAAATTCTTTTATAAATTATTTGGCTTAATACAAAGACTTGTATTAACTTATGATCTATATAATTTATTATTTTTCTAAATAATAAATCTTTATCTAGTATTTTTGCCCAAATACTTATATATTTATTTGAACAATAAATATTAACCGGATGGACTTTTCCTAAATATACAAACGTGATATTATTATCAAGACTTGACCGGTGTCGTTGGGTGACGGAAACGTTACTCAATGATCAAAGACCTTATACATGCAACTTGTTTATTTATACTTATTAGGACGTTACGTGCTTTCGTCCGGACTTTCCATTTCACGTGCATTATCATTTCACCTTGCTTGAGGTGAGTCTCACGGCCCCTTTTCCTTTAACTGTTTAATACTTTGGGGGAGAAATCATGAATCAAAACTGTTTTATACTTGATATATCGGTCGGACTGTATCTTGCCGTATGATTAAATGTTCTTTACTTACCCTACAAATGAGTACATTTCGTTACATAACGAATTGTCACAAATCCCACTATTAATTGAATTTGATTAGTTTTGTTCGAAACGGTAACTAGTGAATAGATCTATTTGGGTTAACAACCCTACTTGATTGGTAGCTCCAATCCCGACGTGTGCATTTGTCGAGTAGTACACGCCAGTTATTATTGTTCCATTTCAGTATCTTTAGGGAAGATGCTATGAGTGGGTAAATCTGTTAGTTTCAAATTCAAAGTTCATTGTTAATCATTACATCACGGTGACCATTATTTATCTTGTATGCCTTAAATCTTTTACAAAACTGTTTGTAGAGTCTTAAACCTGTGAACTCACCAACTTTATGTTGACCCTTTTAAGCTCATGATTTCTCAGGTAACTAGATGACGAACGCGGTGCAAACGGGTATTCTGAACTCTATCGGACCTCTTGCTCACGATGGAATCATAGCCCCTTTATCATTTATCAACTTTTCAAGTATCTTAAGTATTATCGTTAAAGACATCTTTTATTATTATTGCAATTTGTAAGACAATGTCATTATCACCATATTTTCCGCTGCAATCTAAATGACGTATTGTTATCTTTATTATATTTGCAAATTGTTCTAAGTATCCACGACTATGATTTCATGACGTCACACGCCTCCGTTCTCGAAAGTTCAGGGTGTGACAGATTGGTATCAGAGCCGTGGTTATAGCGAACTAGGTTTTCAAAAACAAAACAAAAACAAAACCTGGACTATGACCCGCTCTGAGAATACCGTTTGCACGCAAGATCGCCTCTATTGGTAGCAAGTTACTTTAGTTTACTTAATCATTACCATACGTGTCAAATTTAATTTCTTTGCTTAATTTTATACATCTTATGGCTACATTGTGCTAACACTACTTTTCCTTGGAACTTGTATTCGCAGTAATGACTTCCGGCCGCGAAGTCATTTGCATCACGAGCTCTGGGGAGAAGACCCCGCCATCACCACCGGAGTACACACCATCACCGATGGACTATGTTCCACCCGACACCCCACCTGAGAGTCCCAAGCCAGGGACAGCTGCTGCCCTTTTCCCTCACTCCTCCTAACCTGTCCCCCTCCTGGTCACTCGTTTGATCAACTACGAGCGAGGACTAGAGACTGTCGAGGAGCGCGTCAACCAACGCGCGACCGTGACGAGCTTTGACCTCCTCGAGGCCAGAGTTCGCAGCTTGGAGGATTCCAGAACTGGCACCCAGGGCGCCATGGACTCCCTTCATGCTAACTTGACGGGCACCAGCATCGCTACCGCCAACAACTCACTCGACGTCGAGTTGCTACAGATGAGAGTTGCTACTCTCGAGGCTCAGGCAGGACATCTCCTTTCCTTCCTAGCCTTCTTGGCTTTGGTTGCTGGCGTATTTGCCCCACCTCCCGGACCTCACTCCTAGATAGTTAGATGGACCTACCCTAACCCTTTTGGCCGCCATTTTATTAGTAAATCATGTACGTATTTGCTGGGATTGCACTCCCACTAGCTACTTTAACTTCATCTTTTGTATGATTTATAACTAATATGGCGATATGGTATGTATCTTTGGTTTATCTCATCATGTTATGTGGTTGTGTTTATTCTTATGATCATGTTGTGTTGTGATTTTACTTGCATATATTGGTATCTATGATGTGTCGTGGTTGTTATTCTCGAGCTTGCAATAACCCCATTTTCATATTGTCTAAAACGACTGTTTCTTTATGTTGACATTGTAACTTAAAGCAGAAACATGCCGCCTAGACGTAGTGCCCGGACCTCATCACCTCCACCACCATTGACTGCTGCCGACATTGAGGCAATGATCAATGACCGCGTGGCTGAGATCATAGCCGCAAGCGAAGTCGAACGAAACACTGGTCAACAACCTGAAAATACACAACGTGGTAAGATTTTGACAATTCCAATGTTAGAGAACATCGTGACTACAATCAACCGTGATTTGTACTCAACGTTTTAACATTGCAGGACCACGCGACTGTTCATACAAGGACTTTATGAGCTGTAAACCCACCAACTTCAGAGGCACGGAAGGTGCCGTGGGTTTAATCCGTTGGTTTGAAAAGACGGAATCAGTTTTCCGTATAAGCAATTGTCCCGAAGGCTACATGGTCAAGTACTCTACTTGCACTTTCACCGATGGAGCTTTAACTTGGTAGAATTCCCACGCCGATGCCATGGGAACCGAACTGGCGTATGCAATGACTTGGGATGCTCTCAAGCAACTCCTGCGAGACGAGTATTGCCCGAGAGAAGAATTGCAGAGATTGGAAGCTGAGTTTTGGAGTTTGGCAATGAATGGATCTGACATCGCTGGCTACACGAAGCGTTTTCGCGAACTTGCTCACCTTTGTTCGACAATGGTCACTCCGCCGTACAAGAAGATTGAACGCTATATTTGGGGTCTCGCACCTCACATTCAGGGGAACGTTCTCTCGTCGAACCCGACCACATTTCAAGATGCTGTTCGTCTAGCTCACAGCTTGGTTTATCAGGCCACACGTCAAGGTGTGACCTTTGGAAAGAAGAATGCTGAAGTTAAGACTCCCGAGGTTAGTGCTGCCACCTCGTCTGGAAAGAAGCCGGATAACAAGAGGAAGCGTAGTTTCTGGAAGAACAAGCCTGACCGAAACCCTGAGAAAGCACCGGAGAAAGCACCCGAACCAGCCAAGGTTTATGCTGCTACCACTCCCGGCCAAGCACCCAAGAAGGCGGGATATACTGGCAATGCACCCTTATGCTCCAAGTGCAATCTCCACCACACTCTGGATTGTGGAAACGTTTATTGTGGACATTGCAAGGCCAAGGGCCACATCACTCGCGACTGCCCAAGTCGTGCTTGTTTTGGTTGTGGTGCTACCGGTCATTTGAAGAAGGATTGCCCGAAGACGAAGGATCAGAATCCCGGCCAGGCCAAGGGTAGAGTTTTCGTGCTCAATGCTGGAGACGCCCGCCGCGACCCAAATACCGTGACGGGTACGTTTCTACTTAATAACCAGTTTGCTTCTGTATTATTCGATACCGGTGCCGATAGAAGCTTTGTGTCTACTGATTTTAGCAAAACACTAGGAATCACTCCTGTTGCCTTAGACACTAAGTTCACCATAGAATTAGCAAATGGAGACTTAATAGAAACAGAAGAAGTATACCAAGGTTGCTCGCTTGAACTCTCAGATCACGTATTCCACATTGACCTCTTGCCTGTCGACTTAGGAAGTTTTGATGTTGTTATTGGTATGGATTGGTTGTCAAAGAATCTCGCAGAAATTGTTTGCCACGAGAAATTGGTACGAGTACCACTTGCAAACGGCAACACTCTTATCGTACAAGGCGAAAAGAGTGGAACACCGCTAAACATCATAACATGTATGAAGGCACACAAATTTATTCGAAAAGGATGTTATGCCCTCTTAGCCCATGTTACGGAAAGGAAGCCTAAGGAGAAGCGAATCGAAGATGTTCCTACTGTCCGCGAATTTCCGGAAGTCTTTCCCGAAGACTTGCCTGGTCTCCCACCAACTCGACAAGTGGAATTTCGCATCGACTTGACGCCTGGAGCCGCACCTGTTGCTAGAGCACCCTACCGACTAGCACCTTCAGAGATGCAAGAGTTATCTAGCCAACTACAAGAGTTGTTAGATAAAGGCTTTATTCGACCAAGCCACTCGCCATGGGGAGCTCCTGTTTTGTTTGTAAAGAAGAAGGATGGAACCTTTCGGATGTGTATCGATTTCAGAGAATTGAACAAACTCACAGTGAAGAACCGGTACCCACTGCCGAGGATCGATGATTTGTTCGATCAGCTTCAAGGATCGAGTTACTACTCCAAGATTGACTTGAGATCCGGATACCATCAGCTACGAGTTCGAGATGAAGATGTGTCAAAGACAGCGTTTAGAACACGCTATGGTCACTACGAGTTTCTCGTTATGCCATTTGGTTTGACTAACGCCCCCGCCGTATTCATGGATCTGATGAACCGTGTATGCAAACCGTACTTGGATAAATTTGTTATCGTGTTCATCGATGATATTCTCATATACTCTCGAAGCAAAGAAGAACACGAGCAACATTTGAGACTTATCTTGGAACTGCTAAAGAAAGAGAAGCTATACGCAAAGTTTTCTAAATGCGATTTTTGGATTCGAGAGGTGCACTTTTTGGGTCATGTGATCAACGATAAGGGAATCCACGTCGATCCAGCCAAAGTGGAAGCTATCAGAGACTGGAGTACTCCTACTACTCCAACCGAGATACGCCAATTCTTGGGTCTCGCAGGTTATTATCGTCGATTTATTGAGAACTTTTCAAAGATAGCCCAACCCCTTACCGCACTAACTCAGAAGGACAAGAAGTACATTTGGGATGCCAAAGCAGACGAAGCATTTCGGAAGTTGAAACAGAAGCTTTGCGATGCACCGATCTTATCTCTACCAGAGGGAATCGAAGATTTTGTAGTTTATTGTGATGCTTCGCATCAAGGATTAGGTTGCGTCTTAATGCAACGAGAGAAAGTCATCGCCTATGCTTCCCGGCAATTGAAGATTCATGAGAAGAACTACACAACCCACGACCTGGAGCTTGGAGCCGTCGTCTTCGCCCTCAAGATTTGGAGACACTATCTTTATGGGACAAAATGCACCATATTCACTGATCATAAGAGTCTCCAACACATCTTTGACCAGAAGGAATTGAATATGAGGCAACGTCGTTGGGTTGAATTGCTTAATGATTACGAATGCGAGATTCGATATCATCCTGGTAAGGCTAATGTAGTAGCCGATGCCTTAAGCAGGAAGGAACGCGTGAAACCTCTCCGAGTAAGAGCATTAAGTATGACAATACGCTCGAACCTCAACTCGCAAATTCGTGTTGCACAAATTGAAGCCCTCAAGAAAGAGAATCTTAAGAATGAATGCTTGCGTGGTATGGAGAAGCATATGTTGGAGAAACCTGATGGAACCCTAAACTTCACGAACAGGTTATGGGTACCTAGCTATGGAGATTTGAGGAAGCTAGTACTCGACGAAGCCCACAAGACTAGATATTCTATCCACCCAGGAGCCGACAAGATGTATCATGACTTGAAGGAACATTTCTGGTGGCCCAACATGAAGGCTGAGATAGCTACTTATGTTAGCAAGTGCCTAACTTGCTCAAAGGTCAAAGCGGAACATCAGAAACCCTCCGGTTTGCTGATTCAACCAGAAATCCCACAATGGAAATGGGAAGGAATATCTATGGACTTCATCACGAAGTTGCCAAAAGCCCGATCTGGCTGCGATGCCATATGGGTAATTGTTGATCGACTGACTAAATCTGCTCATTTCCTGCCGATTAAGGAAACTGATAGTATGGAGAGAAGGACTAAGCTTTATCTGAAGGAAGTCGTCTCACGACACGGAGTGCCCACTTCTATCATTTCTGATCGCGATAGTCGATTTACCGCCAAATTTTGGCAATCACTTCAGAAATCTTTGGGGACACGTCTTGACATGAGTACCGCTTACCACCCTCAGACGGATGGCCAAAGCGAAAGGACGATTCAAACGCTTGAAGACATGCTACGAGCCTGTGTGATCGATTTCGGACGTAACTGGGATGAACATCTGCCTCTTGCAGAATTCTCTTACAACAACAGTTATCACACTAGCATTCAAGCCGCCCCATTTGAAGCACTTTATGGACGTAAGTGTAGATCCCCTCTTTGTTGGACAGATGTCGGAGATAGTCAACTCACTGGTCCCGAAATCCTTTTCGAGACTACCGAGAAGATTCATCAAATCAAGGAACGTCTCAGAGCCGCCCGAGACCGTCAGAAGAGTTATGCAGACAATCGACGTAAACCCTTAGAATTCCAAGTCGGTGATCGTGTGATGTTGAAGGTAGCACCTTGGAAAGGTGTCATTCGTTTCGGTAAGCGAGGAAAGTTAAACCCTCGATACATTGGTCCCTTTGAGATCCTTGAACGGATTGGACCAGTCGCTTACAAATTACTCCTACCGCCCGAACTAAACGGTGTCCATGATGTATTCCATATTTGTAACCTGAAGAAGTGTTTATCTGACGAGACACTTGTCGTTCCTCTCGACGAAATACAAGTCGATGAAACACTTCATTTCATCGAGGAACCCGCGGAGATACTTGATCGAGAAGTCAGACGACTTAAACGAAGCCGCATTCCCATCGTCAAAGTGCGTTGGAACTCAAGACGAGGACCGGAATTCACTTGGGAACGCGAGGACCAGATGCGTCTAAAGTATCCTCAACTGTTTGAGAACGTTGCACCCGCCGATGGCCAAGACTGAATTTCGGGACGAAATTCTTCTAACGGGGGGAGAATGTAACACCTCGCACAAAACCAGGTCAACCCTTGTCACTTTGACTTTGATTAGCGTTAATTAATCCATATTTAATTGTCATTATGTGCTAATTATGTGTTTATCTTAGTTTATATATATATTAGAACATATATATAAATCATTGCATGCTTAAAATAATTCCCGAGTTTGTATTCATTGCAAATCATTTGAAACCTAGTAAATCCATTTGATAATAGATGGAACCTTTGTAACAAAACTATATATATATAAAATGGTACTTTTATATATATTTTACCCAAATTTCGTCACGACATTTTGTCACGACAAAACTTTTAAAAATATTAGTTTTCTATTCAAGGTTATTCAAGACTTGTATTCCCAAAACCCTTTGTCAGGATACTTTCCTCAAAACATCAACCGAATTGACTCCGTCAACACAACCGAAAAACCTTAGTGGGCCTCGTAAGCCCAACAGTTGCAAACGAACTCCGTTCGCCACCAAAATTTAACCGAACATTCGTGATAACATTACGAGCAATTCGACACTTTTCGTTTCTCCATAACCCGACCCGTTTGGGAGCCCATTTACCGGCCCAACAACCAAACCCTTTACCCTTTACGGCCCGATAACCCAACCCACAGCCCGGCCCGCCCGAACGGCCCAACCCGCCACCCGACCCGGCTGGCCCAGCCCGCGCCCAGCCCGCCCGACCCGCCCGGCCCACCTGCCCCGGCCCGGTCCTTTTCTCGGCCCAGCACCGAACCCGGCCCAACCGGCCCAAAGGAAAAACAAAAAAAAAAAACTTATTTATTTATTTTTGTTGGCCCAATTTACTTAGCCCACTTTTATATATTTAACCCAACTAGAATTTATATAAAAAAAGTCCATCACCTTTGTAGTTTTTATAAAAACTAAAGTTGGTGTTTAAATTCCAAACTTTTTTTTATAAACACTAATCCCTTATGCTTAAACCAACCCATGGACTTTTGTAAATTTATTAACCCTTAAATCACCTCCCATTTTTATAAAAACTCTCCATCTTTTTATAAAAACCACCTACATCTATTTTAGGTGAATATCTTTAATCAAAATTATGGAGATAATTAGTTGTCATGGGGGTATTACCCAAAGGATTAAGAACTCACTTTTGAGTATAAATAAGAGGCCAAGCTTCACCTTTTCCCTTGCACCACCCTCACTTCTATCTCCCTCACTCTCCACTCTCTTTCCCCCCTTGGTTTCAGCCACCGTACCACCCCCCCTCCTCCTTAGCCGGCCGCCGGCCACCGCCACCAACCACCGCCGGACCACCCTACAACCGCCGCTAACCACCACCTCCTCTTCTACACTATTGTGAGTAGCATTCTAAACCCTCCTTTTTACTTATGTTTTTCACCCAACATCACCAACAAGTCTTGATATGAAAAACCTATCTTTTCTTTTTCTATTTTATGCAAGACACTTGGTCCTTCAAGAGTCTAGACCAACCATTCTTCTTCTAACCCTCTAATCACCAACACTTGGGTGGAATAATACAAGTGACTTGATCTAACAAGTCTTGGTGTTCTTAAGGAACTTAAACATAGCCATTACTTGGGACTTTGCATTTAGAGAAATCTTATGAAAGTATCATGTGAAGGATCTAGATCATTTTAACCATCAAAGATCTATCATGTTTACATACTTGTTATTTACATTTCTTGCATTTACATTTATGTCATTTATATTATTTTGTCCTAACAACTAAGTTGTTAGTAGATTTGTTCAAGTTCTTGAACATAAAGGTCCTAGCTTTGCTAGTTGATGATTAATATTTACTTATGTTTACTTTGTTTAACTTATGTTAACAAACTAACTAGTAACATTTAAACTTGACCAAAAGACTTATGTAACTAGTTAAAACATAATGTTATAATCTTTAAAACATATATATCACAAGGCTTACATTGGACATAATGGATGATCATGAGACTAAGTTTTATAAAACAAAGACTTATAAAACTTAACTTGTGAAAACCTTGTAAAAAGACATGGAACTTTTAGAAATAAAAGTCATTTTGTAAAACAAAGATTCTTGGAAAGTCTTAACCAAAAGTTTGTTTCTTAAACTTATCATTTATAAAATATGTCACATTTTATAAAAAGAAAGTCACCAAAGACCAAGACTTGATGTGTTGGTGAATTTAATTCACCAAAACACAAAAATAGTTTGTTTATTTTTACTAAATCTAGTAAAAATACATTTAATAACCTTCTCATTAATAACAATCATTTGGACTTAAATGCTTAGATTTTTATACTTAAAATGACTAGTCATAAATGTTCAAACTTTCCCTAAAAAGACTAGTTATAAACTAGATGATTTTTATAAGTTATAACATGTTTTAAAACATAAAAATCATGGAAATACGTCCACGGATCAGATCTGATCCCGTCGACATTTTACAAAATATTTTCAAGTTTCTAAATGAACCAAAGTGATCTAAACGTTGAAACGTCGCTTAGGGAGAAAACCGGGATCAAAACGGTTAACTACGCGACTAGAAAACGTAGTTTTGGTAACGTTATTTAAGAACCGACCAAGAAAATATTTCTAAACTTATAAACGACTTTAGGGAATAATATTAAGAAAATCTTAAACTTGTATAAAGTCCAAATGCGTTAAAAACTATTCTACAAACTTAAACCGGTGACTACGATCTCTAAAAATTATAAATAAATATTTTGTCTTAAAATATTTATAGAACTTTCCAAGAAATCGTTTTAACTTGAGAAGTTATTGTTTACAATTATTAAACGTCATCAAATTTTTATTAATTTAAACCACGACGTTAAACGTTTTCGACAAACTA
>JBCNJP010009585.1:0-28452 GCA_039602395.1 Deinandra increscens subsp. villosa
GTGATTTACATGATTGCTAATTAGGATTATCATTGATTTGGTTGATAGTTGTTTACTTGGTAAATGTGGTCTACTACCTTTAGACAAGCTGGAAGGTGATAAGGGTAATAATTAGTCGGGTTGGTTAACTATTTAGGATCAAATTATCCCAAAAGGAAATTCCCTAGATTAGTTAATTAATCTGCTGATTGTGTTAATTGTAGAACTTTAGTGAGGCTTCGTCTATCTTAAGGTGCCCTAGAGTCTGTCGAAGGTGGTTAGGATAGGTGGGTTGGGACGAACTCAAAAGGTGAACCAATCGTTCAAGCACTAGAATAATCAGTTAGGGACAAGCTGGGAGGTGACTTAACCAATCGGTGAGCGTATTCGATTCTTAGGATTTCCTATTGCGTCACACCCTGTAAATGGTCTGGGGTCCACTAGGGTGTTCTTAGAGTTCTCATTAAGATCCTGAATCCATCATCTTTGTCATAACCGTTAGAAGTCATTAGCGTGATTTAGGAGTCTAGGCCTAGGTGGTACTGTTTCTCTCATCTGGTTTTCTCGTAGGTTTTCTCTGCGTCCGTTAATTGGTTAATTAGTTAGTTTAGTTAATTTAATTCCTAAATTCAAAAACCCAAAATTACTCAGTATTTCCATTTCTTAGGTCTAAGTTGAGTCTTGTCTAGACTAGTGTCCTAGGTTCGATATCCCGGTCTTCCTTAGCTTTACTACAATCCGATAGGTACACTTGCCTTTAGGTTTCGGTTAGTGTAGGATTTTCGGTAAAATTAGGTGTGTCTAGGTCTAGTTTTAGGTCTAGGGTGTCTTAGTATTTTTAGCGTTATTCCGAACACATCAAGTTTTTGGCGCCGTTGCCGGTGACACTTGGCAATAGCAAGATTAACTTAGGTCGTGATTAGGAAATTTTGAGTCTTTTTCTTAGGTTTTCCGTGTCTAGAGTTCTTAGGATTTCCATTCTCGATTCTAGAGTTTTAAGTTAGTTTTTATTCTATTTTTTGTTATTATTTATTTATTTTGCTGTGTATTTTCTTTTATTTTGTTTTTCTTTTTCCGCCATGGCCACAATTGATCTTACAGAGCTTCATCGTTAACCTCCAACAATTCTTGGATGATATGGCTACATGGAGTAGATATGATATTAGGTTACCTCGAGGCATTGAGGTTGCACATGAATCTATTAGATTATTAAAACAACTTCATAAGGAAAACATGTCACGTTTTATGAGCTGTGGTGGACCACACCACTACAATGATTATTGTCCGGTTCGTGTGAGATATGTAGAGCTATTTGTCAAAGGATCTTTCAAGAGCGTGAGAAGAAAGAGAAAGGTGTTGAGGCTAGATTATGAGGCTTGTAATATTAAATAGTTTGGGCTAGGCTTAGAGGGTTTAATTAGATTAGTAGGCTAGTTTACTATTGGATATGGGCTTGGGCTTGGGTTTAAGATCCAAAAGGGCCCAATTGTAAACCCATTGGGGTGCCTATATAAACCCCAATGGTTCTCCTAGTTGAGGTTGCTGATTGGAGAGCTGATTACGATTTTGAGAGGAGCAACCCGAAGTGTTTACGATCACAAGGTGATTACGATCGTAAACCCGAGAGAGCTAGTTTACGATTACATGATTTTGTACCCGACAAGTTCATCTTGTGTGCAAAGTTCAAGTTTTTATTGATTTAATCATCGTATTCTTGTGTTCTCTTCACCTCTATTCTTGAATCAGTAATCTAAACGGTTTCTGCACGTCTAGATTAGATAATATCGTGAAAGGTTGTTGATCCCGGACCAACAATTGGTATCAGAGCCAAGAATCGAGTGTTTCGCGGTTCTCACGATATTGATTCAAGAAGATCTAACAGTTTTTGCGAGTTTTCTTGAGTTTTTTAGGTTTACGACCGAGTTTTTCTCAGTTTTCTGGGCTGCTCTTCGAGTTTACGATCGATCTGCTACTGTTTTCTGGATTTTCAATCATTTTCTGGGCAGTTTATGGTGTTTACGATCAGTTTCTGGGTATTTTTGATTGTTTACGATTGGTGTTCTTGGTGTTCTTGGTGTTTACGACCAATTCTGGGCTGGTATATACACTACTAGAAAAAGGGTATTCCTTGACACGCGAACGATGACACTCGGTCCTTTCTTGACGTGCAAAAGAGAGTGTCATAAAAAAAGCGTCAAGAACTGAAAAATCCTAAGGCTAGATGACGCGCATTTATGGGCGTCATAAATTTCTGTCATAATTTATAAAAAAAAAACACGGAGGACACTTCAGATTTGCGCGTCAAGAAATCGCTGTCGTTTTTTAATTTTTTCCCGCCGAAAAATTTTCCCAAAATTTTTGCCCTAATTTTCTAATTTTCAGCGCCTCCAAAATTTCCCCCAAAACAAATCCGCTTCCCCGCTCTTGCCAAATAACACACTCGGTCTCTTCCACCGGAGAGGGTGACACTCCTCTTCCCTGCCTCTCCACAAACCCTCGATGCCGATGCTTCCTCCAACCTAATCGCGAAGTTCACCTAATCGACGGAGGAGGCTTCAAGGCGATTTGAGGCCGCTGCTTCTTCCTCGTCTTCATCACCGAGGCTTCTTCCTTGACCATTAATTTTAGATTCAATAGAGAAAAATAAAGTGGAGGCGCTGCTTGTGTTAGCTGAAGCTGGGAGACCTCAAACCCTAACGAATTGTTACGCGAGACCTCAAACCCTAACAAATTCGTGACACGTTATTTTGCAGGCTCTGAAGAAGGAGAAAGCTCCTCCACCGTCCTCCAAACCTGCCAAATCCAGTGGCGGAAAGCAGAAGAAGAAGGTCATTCTTATATTCATATGCATGACTTCGTGTATACATACAGTTTAAGGCGATTTGTGCCCATGAATCCGTGCAGAAATGGATCAAGGGGAAGCAAAAGGAGAAGGTGAACAACATGGTGCTGTTTGATAAGGCGACCTATGACAAGCTCCTTGCAGAAGCCCCTAAGTTTAAGCTCATAACACCTTCGATTTTATCCGATCAGCTTAGGGTAAGCTTTTCATATCTCAACTGTTGTTTCAGATCTCGTTTTTTTGTTGTTGTTGATATAGTAATGGTATTAATATGTTTCTCATTCATACTTTGATTGCATAATTCTCTTTTTTTGTTAGTTTTAGCAGATTGTTGCTATTGTTCTGAGATTATATTTTGTAGTTTTTTGATTGAATTAGCATAGTTTAACCCTGCATCTTGCATATGTGAAGTGTGAGAATTTAGATTGGACCCAGCTGTATGAACAAATTCAACCTTCGTGGGAAACAGTGAAGGTGCAACTGACTTTTAAAGTCAAATGAGAAAGTGAGTTATTTTTAACATTTTGTTGATCTTGTTGTAAAGTGCAGCAGAGTTGGAAAAGAGAGAGAAACTGACTAATTAGTTATCACGTTTGGTGAGTTAAGAACTTGTGTGTTCACAATTCTGCAGTGTTTGGGTGATTGAAGGCCTGAGGTTGAGTGGTTACTTAAAAATTCTTGGTTAAAATACTGAACTTTTGTAAAAATCATGTTATTTTGCTCATTGTAGAATGTTGATTATGTGGAACCCATCTCTGTTTGTTACTGGCTGTTTACAAAGAACCCCTCATCTACTTCAAGTCGATTGGCACTTTTCCGGAAAATAGTACATTTTTATATGTAAGTACATGGTGATGCAATACAGAGATATGGCTTCAAGATAGAACCGATTTAGTCATAACTGTACATGGTGATGCTGTTCTCGTAAGCCCCTACATTAACCTTTACCAATATTACTTTTAGTTAACTTGAATGCTAAGTTTATCAGTAATCGATTTGTTTGATCAATTTTTAAGGTTCCCAATAAGGATAGAGATGTTAAACGTACTGCATACTTGGCAAGACATCCTAAAGCATTCTGGGTAAAATATTATATCTTTTACCTTTTATTGACATTTTATGATGACTAGACAAAATATTAACTTGTAGTAGTGTAGTACCATTATTCTGCTGAAGCGGCATCCTTCTTATACTAGAAAATAACAGGATAAAGTTATGTTGTCTTCAGTACTATTTTTTAATTTAAGGCAGCTGAGTTTCATCTCTATTTTTTTGCTATATAATTCTGTTAGTTGTGAAGATAAGGAATATGTTTGTGCTATATCGTTTTTGTGAACATGCATCTTGGTTCATCTCTCATATACAATGAATTGCTTCCTAAATACTTTTGATCCCAGATTTTTTTTTCTGAATAATTAAGATTCCAGTATCCTTTATGTGAATACTTGCAATCCCAGAAAAGTTTTTGTGAGTCTTTGAGGAAATTTGATGTTGGTCGTGGCAGGTATTCCATTGTTTCGGACAGTACTTCTGCCTTCACTTTGAAGCATTTCAGCTGGGAATGGGTTTACATGGCCCTTCTTCGGTTCATGGGCGACGAAGCAGACGCATGTAACTACAGCTACAGTCTAGAAGTCTACAAATTTAGAGTTACGGGTGTTGAAGTTTCAGGTTGCCACTTGCCATACCTATTAAATTTATCTTCATATTGATTTTCACCACTTAAAGCTTTTATATTTTCTACTGTGAATGTCATAATACAACTGAAACAGGCTCATCAACTAGAAAAGCACTATAGCACTCTTACGGTAACTTCCAGCAACTCCAACTATTTTCCAGCAACATACATGAGTTGCTTCTAACATAAAATACAATTTTGTGTTTGACCATGAGCAGGATTCGACGTGGACACCAGGTTTACAGCATATGAAAGTATGTAAGTAATAAAGAAAGTAATAGTCATGTTATTCAACATAAAACTAATTGCAGTACCTTAAGGCTTCATCAAAACTTCTTGCAAATCAAGTGTATAACATCTAACTGAATCTTTATGTCTATCTGTAATTTACTTCTAGGAGAGCTAGAGGATGCATTATACAACTATAACAAGTGCTTGCATTCTGCCTTGTTATAATCAGCCATATGAAGGGCTGTGGTATGATAGGAGATTACTGGATGGGAATAGACAAAAAGTGGAAAGGTAATACTTGTTTTAGTATGAGAGTTTTGCTTCTAAGTTATTGCAATTACAGGCTTGATGGTTTTTGTGCCAAGATTTGGGTTACTTGGTTCAAGCAGATATGGCACCAGGGATCAGGTGGTAGTTTGAGGGGCTAGGAAGGCCATTATAAGATGAAGGCTGGTATAAAGTTGCAGAATTTTGACTTTTTAAGTCAAATTGGTGAGAATTAGGGTGGAAAATTCAAAGTGGGGTTGTTAAAGAGTAGCTGGAAGTATGGCTCAAGTGGGAAAGATTGGGAAAAAGTTAATAGAGTTCGGCAGGCAGGGAGAGGTAGGTCTGACTTTTCTGGTCAAACTGACTGTTTGGCAAAAAAATGGCGAATTAAAGGTGCTACTACTGCACACGACAATTTATTTTTTGTTCTTTCTTTCTTGTGACCAGTTTAGAAAGATAAATAAAAGTAGATTAATTCAAACTGCAGGGAATCAACAAAAGGATGAATTTGATGATTTGGATAATGAGTTTGAATCTTTTGGTGACAGCAGGATAACTCCTGAGCAGGTCAGATGTATCCACAGACTTTAGGGTTTGCTAATTAAGCTCACAATGGTTTGCTAATTAATCTGGTACAACTACAGTTGCTAAGAAACTAAAAGAACAACCAGCATGCTATGAATATCCAATCTGTTTGAATAGGACTGCTATGAATATCCAATCTGTTGTGCTAAATTAATCAGAAATAGGACTGCTATGAATATCCAGTTTGTTTGAATATCCAGTCATTTGTTAATGGCTGCATCATTTGTTAGTGGTCTGTATAGAGCCACAGTTGGATCTGTTTGAATATCCAGTCATTTGTTAATGGCTGCATCACTATTTTTTGAGTATTTGTTAATGGCTGCATCATTTGTTAGTGGTCTGTATAGGGCCACCGTTGGTTGGGTCTGTATAGAGCCTCATTTGGGATATACAAATTCATGATTAAGTTGTCATTTATTTTAATTAACATTGTTTGTAATCCGGTTGAAACTTATGTATTTGGCTTTCATAATTACAGATGGACATACAATAGTTGGTTGGGAGCTTGGCTTAACGGGTCAGGTTGGTTGAGTTATTCTCCATATCAGCAGCAGCAACAAAGTATTGTGATACTATAGTGTTTATATTAGTTATTTAGTTCAGAGTTTTTTTTTTATGTAAACTCATTTTAACTTTGTAATGTTTGCTATATATATATGAAATGCATTATTTTGCCTATAAGTTTATTGTATTTTGTATCGAGGTTAATTGGCATTAAATGGGGAAAATTAGTGATTTACAGACAAATAATTTTTTTTTATTTTTTAAAAACATTCTTGACGCGCAAAAATGCGCGTCATTGTTCGCGCGTCAAGAACTTCTTGACACGCATTTTGCGCGTCAAGAAGCTTCTTGACCCCGGCTTCCTTGACGCGCATTTGCGTGTCAAGAAGACCATTTCTTGACACGCAATGCGCGTCATAAAATGCGCGTCATCGTTCGCGCGTCAAGAGCTTCTTGACACGCATTTTGCGCGTCAAGAAGCTTCTTGACCCCCGCATCCTTGACGCGCATTTGCGTGTCAAGAAGGCCTTTTCTTGACGCGCAATGCACGTCAAGAAAGCCAGTTTTTGTAGTATATTGACGTTTACGATCACAAAATTCGAGTTTACGACATCAAGATCGAAGCTTTGGGTGTTTACGAGTTTTTCAACCGGAATCGAGATTACGATTTTTTCCTGCCGGAAACGTGTTTACGACTGAAGGTGTTTACGACTGAAGGTGTTTACGACTGAAGGTGTTTACGACTAAAGGTGTTTACGACTGAAGGTGTTTACGACTGAAGGTGTTTATGACTAGAGGAGTTTACGATCCACAGGTGATTACGATCGTAAACTGGTGATTACGATCGTAAACAGGGAGTACGATCGGAAACAGGTTTTGCGGCAAAAAGTCACTATTTCACACTTTCACGGAAACGGACGTAACTTTTGACTCGTTTGGAGTTAGAAGCTCAAATTTTAACACGACGTTTGTGACAACAAGCCCCAGAATTACCCCAAACTAACGTCTAAGGAAGCTCGTTTGGACCCCCAAATTCCACTCCGAAGGCCTCCGTTTTTCACGTTTTAAGTTTTTGACACTATTCCTTGAATAGTAATTTTGCCGTTCTTGCCAATTTTTCTAAATTTTCAAAGGTTGCATATCTAAAGAAAGAAAATTATTTCAGTGGTTGAAGAAAAGAATATGGTTGAGGACAAGGATGCTTTCACAGATGAAGTTGACAACACTAAGATATGCCCCAATCCTACTTGTGCTCGATTAATTCCTGGCCTTAGACAACTTTGGAAGAATAGTGAGATAGAATTATTTGATATGCAATGTTCTAAGAAGTTCGTTTAAGGGTAGATGGGAAAAGAGTGAGGAGAAAGTTAAAGCTCAGAAATTGGACATAGAGAAATATCAAAAGCTAGCAACAGAGAAGACTATTTTATATGATCGGGCTAGGATTGAGATATCTGAGCTAACACAGAAATTAACTGAACTGCAGTAAAAATATGATGAGCTGCATGTCAAGTATGATTGCAATCAAGAAAGAAATCAGCGAATGCTCGATGCTGGAAAGGAATTGTCACATGCTGTTGTAACTGGTCAAGTTGGGAAAGATAAAACTGGGTTTGGGTCAGAAAAGTCTGATAAGTCTCTGTCTGCAAACAACATTATTCCTCCACCAGTTCCCAGAGACATTATAGGAATACTTCTTAGTGAGGATCAAGTTGAACGAACCGAGTCTGATTATAAAGAAGCTGCTCCTCCTATTGATAGTGTCTTGGTTGGAACTACACCATTGACTCAAGAAGAAATTGATAATGAAGCAAACATGACTTATGGTGAAGGGAGAGTAAAGGATATATCAGACAATGATGCTGAGTGCCAGAAATATGACAGGTGTCACAACTCTAAGTCTGATGATGCTGGGATAGAGTTGAAACCATACCCCAAAATTGAAACCCCATACTTCAAAGTAATTGACAAAGTCGAAAGGGAAAAGGTGATCTTGACGACACGGCCTGAGGGGAAGATCTTTATGACATCTGGATCAATGTTTGACCAAGAACCGGATGTTGGATATGAATTACCATCTTTCTCCTCCAAGTTCAAGGGAATAACTGATGGAGTAATAAGTAAAGCTGAAGTTGAGAGGCCAAAGATCACCATCAAGCATCCAAGTATGAAACCAACAGCTGGAGTGAAGAATGAAAAACTCAAGGGAGTAGCTGTGTCTCCCATTTCTTCAGTTGGATCATGCAGTTGCCGCTGTAATTGCAAGAATGATGCTTCAACGTCAAAGAATCAAGGAAGCACAAAGACAGTAAAGACAGGTTCGACACAGGCTTCGACAAACCAGCAGAAAGTCAAATCTGAAGCTGCAGTCAAAGCAAAGAAGCAGACACAAGGCAAACCAGCTCCATATCAGCCACCAAAGACAAATGGGTACACGTCTGACTTCTATCTAAAGAAGCAGACTTGCTTTAATTGTGGCATCGCTGGTCATATTGCTAGGAACTGTCTTTATCGCCCCTATGAACCCTATTATCCGAAAACTCAAAGGGTTTCATCTCAGGAGTCTGTAAAGTCTAAGCCAATGATGGTGCAAACACCTAAGGCAAGGAAGACTGTTACTCCTAAGGTTAAACCCTCTGATCAACATTGGGGCGCTGCCAAAGCTGAAAGAAAATCTTTAAATCAAAACAACAGCTTTCCAAGTTACCAAAATTTCCAAAAACAGGCGAAGAAACCATTTTCAAAACAACCAAAGCTTGAAAAACCCAAAGTTATCCATCCCAAGGTAACTAAAACTGTTTTGAGAAATGATTCTAAAATGAAGAAGGTTGAAATAGCTAAAGTCACAACTCCAAAGGTGACTAAAACAAAAACTGTTTTGAAAAAATGATTCTAAAATGAAGAAGGTTGAAATACCTAAAGTCACAACTCCAAAGGTGACTAAAACAAAAACTGTTTTGAAAAATGAATCTAAAACGAAGAAGGTTGAAACACCTAAAGTCACAACTCCAAAAGTGACTAAAACAAATGTTAAATCACCTGGAACTTGGAAACCAAAAATCAAGGCAGCTCCATCCCAACTTCCTGATTTCTCAAAGGGGATGTTCTTACAAGAAGTATCTTTTATTGATTCCTCAGGTGTACCCAGAAAAACAATGGCCTGGGTACCAATGGCTAACTAATCTCTCACTATGTGCAGGAACAGTCAAGGAGGATTATCACTAACATTTTTATTATTAATTTCTTTGTTGATAAGTGATTGTTTCAGGCACATTTTAGGAGACGTATCTTCATGTCATGACAAGCAATTTTTTATGGAGGATATGTTTCCTTGAGAGGTAAAAGGTAAAATTCAGCATGAAAGGTACTGTTCTTAACTTGGTTTTTGTTTGATGAAGCGGTAAATGGTATCTTTTGTCAAACCAAATTTCCTAAAATTTTCACTTGGTGCTTGATTGTTGAAGTGTTTGACCTCTAATGCAATTTAGTGTGCATGTCATGAAACCTGTTTCTCAAAATTTTCAAATTCATACTTTGAAGATTAGCTTGGCCTGATGTGTGTGTCTTTATTTGTTCTGTTTGTGTGTTTGTTTTCGATGTTTAAAAAAAATGATGTTCACAAATGTTGTGACATTAAAAATCAAAAAGCAAGAGGAAGAAATGTAAAGATGAAGAAAATGTTGACCCCTCAAATATAGTGTGCTTTTCAATTTTTAAGCAGTGTGCTTTTCAATTTTTAATAGTTTGTTTGTGTCTTGTTTCTGAGAAAGCTAGGGAAGTGCATATGTCCGGATTGGAGATGACTGACACGTGTAAGGCGGAAGTGAAAAGCAAGCTCCACGGTGATATGCTCGGTAGGCTCGACCTAATCTTATGACCACCAATGTAAGTGCAATGAACTTAAAATATATATGTATTTAGTTTCTCATCTCAGTTTGCATGGTTTAAAAAACTGAGTCCAAGCAAAAACGGATTGAGAGTGGTAATTATACCTAGTATTCACTCTCTCACACGCCATGTTTATGCTGTCATGACTACACCACATAATGAAAAAAGAAAGAAAAGAAAAAGAAATGAAAAAGAAATAAAAAAAAATGAAAAATAATCATTCAGTTTGGTCTTCTTTGCATGCTTATTCGGCCGACCTGATCACCGACTGATGATTAATGAAATAAGTGGTAGTCATAACGGTGTTGCATGGTTCCTCAAGTTGGGGGTTTGTGAATCCTCAATAAACTCTGAGGTTGGGTAGGTTTTGCTATGTACAATTGAGTGTGGGGACGATTAAACATGATGGTAATTATTAATCTATTAAGCATGATGCATTGGTTGGGTTTAAACGGGTCTGAGTTTAAAGCGGACAAACATACTGGCAATCACCTGGACTAGTCAAGTAACCAAAGCTGAAAAGGGTTCCTCAGTCAGATTCACATGGTTTGATCGCTTGTAAACTTTCTCATGTTTGATATTGGTAACTATTTGTTTATTTTTATTTTTCATGTGTGTGTCTTTAAGTTCTTTTTGGTTGTGTTTACGTCTTGGCCAAGTTAATTTGAGAAGTCAAAATGTGTTTTCATGGGTTTCGATGCATAACTGTATGCCCCCTGCAGATCTTGACAAATTTTTAGGGGAAGGAGAGAGGGGATAAAAGTATTATCGAAGGGAACTCGAGGATGATACTTATTATCTAATGAAAAGACTTCCATAATACATAGTATCTGAAGGGAACTCGAAGATAATATGTATTATCTCAGGGGAGACTAGTTATCAGCTAAGGGGAAGTCTTTAGAGGTCTTGGGTTCAGGGGAAGTTTTATAGAAAACCCGTAATCTAATATTAGGGTTCTCGGTTAAAATAATGTTAATTTGAATCAATCGAACAGATGATAATTACCTTCTAACCGAAAGACCAGTCATCAGATGTCTGGTGGAGTATTTTTTTTCAAATGAGTGTCAGACAGGTTGATGATAGAAAGATGTTGCTGATGCTGCTGCTGCTCAAAGTTAAAGAACCACCCGGACAAGACTTCCATCTGAAAAGCAACTGTTCAGGGGAAGTTGTTGGTGTCTTTACAAGTTTCCAAAAGCTTCAAAAGAGCTTCAAAGAAGATGTTCACATGTTTAGGGGAAGCTGAAGATTTCAAGTCGATCCTTGATGAAGAAAATGATGCAGAGAGCAGTTAGAGATCATGAAGATCCAAGATCAACAATCAAGTTCTCCAAAGTTAGGGGTTTCAAGTTCATTTTTACCCTCTAATTTTTGGAGATTCAAGACAGTTACCAAGGATTCAGCAAGAACCGGTTCTTTCAAGAAAAGCAAGTCAATGAGAGTCATCCATCTCATTAACTTGTTCATTTCAAGAAGTTCGAGCTGATGCTGATCAAGAGGAAGTCCCAAGTGCCCATCATGAAACCCATTGAAGATTTCTGCGGAAAGAATCTTCATCAACATCTATGCCAGCCAGTCAAGAAGAAGAATTTCAAAGAGTGAAGACATTTAATATCACAAGCCTAGGGGAAGATTGTTGAGGCTAGATTATGAGGCTTGTAATATTAAATAGTTTGGGCTAGGCTTAGAGGGTTTAATTAGATTAGTAGGCTAGTTTACTATTGGATATGGGCTTAGGTTTGGGTTTAAGATCCAAAAGGGCCCAATTGTAAACCCATTGGGGTGCCTATATAAACCCCAATGGTTCTCCTAGTTGAGGTTGCTGATTGGAGTAGCTGATTACGATTTTGAGAGGGCAACCCGAAGTGTTTACGATCACAAGGTGATTACGACCGTAAACCCGAGAGAGCTAGTTTACGACTACTATTTTGTACCCGACAAGTTCATCTTGTGTGCAAAGTTCAAGTTTTTATTGATTTAATCATCGTATTCTTGTGTTCTCTTCATCTCTATTCTTGAATCACTAATCTAAACGGTTTCCAACAAAAGGTACGATTTTTAAAGATTGGTTAGTTACTGCCTTTGGATTTCTAAGCGATTTGATGATTAGCAGTATGGTTAGGAAGAACATTAAGGAGAAGCCACCTGACTGAGTTAGCTGAATACTCAGGAAAGACCGAGTTGTAAAATTTATGTAACTTATTTGTTTATTTTTCTTTTGTGTGTTTTTGTGTGTTTTTGTGTTTTTTGGTGTTCGTGTTTTGTGTTTTTCGGTGTTTGTAGGAAATTTCAGAAGTTCAAGATATTAAATTACGTTTAAAGGATTCCAAGTACACCATCTCTAATTTGTTTTTATTTGTTTTTCTTCCGTCCTTATTTTTTTGTAGTTTCGTGATTTTATTTTTCGTGAGTTTTACTAACATTCGTGGTTGAGTCGAGTAGTTTGTGTTTTGGTGTCTTGCAGGTTCGATGATATGTATGCGTTCATGAACGGAATTCAATGGAGGATCCGCGGTTACAAGCTCGCCTGTTATTCATCCAAATCAGAAATCAAAGGAGTTTGTTCCAATTTTTCTTTTTATTTTTTTTGTTTGCACTTTTGCCTTTTTATATCCGGTGTGTTTATTTCTATTTTATTTTATCTCATCACACATTGGGGACAATGTGTCGTTCAAATGTGGGGATAGGAGACTTGCGTGTTTATTTTAGTGTGTTTTGTTTGTGTCTTTGAAAAAATTTGAAAAATTCCAAAAAACCAAAAAAAGTAAAAAATGTAAAAAAATGTCCTAGAATCTGGCTGCAATTAGATGGAAAATAATTGTACAATCAGGGTTAACATTCTAATAATGTGCATAAATGATAAATAGCTGGTTGTTAGTAGTATCTATAACTAGTTTCGATATATTGGTAGGTCCAGCTAGCTAATTAAGCTTAAAAATTATTGAGTTTAGATGGGTTTTTATTTAGTTTATAGTATTTGAGTCTTTATTATGTATGGAGTCAGTTTTGTTTATTTTATGTGAGTTTAGTTAATTATTTGAGTCGCGAATTCAATTATGTCAATATGCTCAAAATGGTTAAATCTATTTGTTGCAGGCTGGGTTAAATGCCCATGGGGATGGTATGATATTTCATAAAAGTTCAAGGGTTAAAGAATTAACAATGAAAGTCAAAGGACTGGCATAGAGATAATACATAAGTTTTGGGGCTTTGGTGTAAATATATGAAAAGTGTGGTTGATCATATGTGAATTAGAATGAAGCAACGGAGAAAAGAAGTCAGTGACTTATATGTGGGACTTGCGAAGAAAAGAAAAGAAAAAAAAGATAAATTATATACATATATATATTTTACGTGAAAAATAAGAAAAAGGAGAGGACTTCATATATTTTGGTGAACATTACCCTACGGACGCATTGGACGGAGGAATAATTAAAGAGGGGAGAACATTAAGAGGTAAAAAACAGGGCCGACGGCAGGGAACTCGAGAGAAGAAGGAGAATCAAGAAGGAAGCTTTCCGGCTAAACATTCGACTTCGAATTGGTGATCCGGGTTCATTTCTTTTCTAGATTTCTACTTTATAATTAACTTAGCACTATGTTTTTCTGTCAAGATTCTTACTTTATGTTTGATTTTGCTTTGAACATGGTCCTAGGCTATGCACATAGTGCTGCCTAGGCCAATTGATGACTATTTTCATGTTTTTGATTTCTTTTCGTTTATGACAAAAGTGTGTATGGGTTGATATTCTTTAAATTTCACTAATTTTCTACAATTTATGTGTGTGACTACATGTTTTAGGTTTAGAATTGTTAATCAAATCACACTTTGCTTGTGGATGTCTTCCGGTTTGAGTAGAGTAGTTGAATTGCATGCTTTATATTTGTGATTTACATGATTGCTAATTTGGGTTATCATTGATTTGATTGATAGTTGTTTACTTGGTTCATGTGGTCTACTACCTTTAGACAAGCTGGAAGGTGATAAGGGTAATAATTAGTCAGGTTGGTTAACTATTTAGGATCAAATTATCCCATAAGGAAATTCCCTAGATTAGTTAATTAATCTGTTGTTTGTGTTAATTGTAGAACTTTAGTGAGGCTTCGTCTATCTTAAGGTGCCCTAAAGTCTGTCGAAGGTGGTTAGGATAGGTGGGTTGGGACGAACTCAAAAGGTGAAGCAATCGTTCAAGCACTAGAATAATCAGTTAGGGACAAGCCGGGAGGTGACTTAACCAATCGGTGAGCGTATTCGATTCTTAGGATTTCCTATTGCGTCACACCCGGTAAATGGTCTGGGGTCCACTAGGGTGTTCTTAGAGTTCTCATTAAGATCCTGATTCCATCCTCTTTGTCATAACCGTTAGAAGTCATTAGCGTGATTTAGGAGTCTAGGCCTAGGTGGTACTGTTTCTCTCATATAGTTTTCTCGTAGGTTTTCTCTGCTTCCGTTAATTGGTTAATTAGTTAGTTTAGTTAATTTAATTCCTAAATCCAAAAACCCAAAATTACTCAGTATTTACATTTCTTAGGTTTAAGTTGAGTCTTGTCTAGAATAGTGTCCTAAGTTCGATATCCCGGTCTTCCTTAGCTTTACTACAATCCGATGGGTACACTTGTCTTTAGGGTTTGGTTAGTGTAGGATTTTCGGTAAAATTAGGTGTGTCTAGGTCTAGTTTTAGGTCTAGGGTGTCTTAGTATTTTTATAGTTATTCCGAACACATCAATGATGATCAGGAGGAAGACATCGGATGTGTGGAACAACATATGTAAGGCAATTGGAAATCTTAAAATCCAAGGTAAAAGTACAAGTTCAATAATTAAAGGGGATGTCAAATGTGGTCAAGGAACTTATGTTTGGCTTGATCGATGGGTTGGTGATATTCCGCTTAAAGATAGATCCCCTCTTTTATTCAATTTGGAAGTAGAAAAAAGGGTGGTGATTGCAAATAGGCTTGAAAGAACAGGGAACAAATGTTTGGCCAATTGGAATTGGAAAAGAGAGTTGATCAATGAGTTGGAACTAATGGAGCTAAATAATCTAAATAATCTGGTGCTAAACATAGAATTATCAGATGAATTAGATTCATGGACTTGGGAGTTGAATAGCGTTGAAGGCTTCTCGACGAGCTCGATCAGGAGGGGGTTACAGCCTAATTCCTAAAATGATAGTAATTTTGAATGGAATAAACTTGTCCCCAAACGAATAAATATATTTGGTTGGCGAGCATTTTTAGAGAGGCTCCCTATGAAACTTGGCTTACAAAAACGGAACATCAAATGCGGTTCGGTGATCTGTCCGCTCTGCGATAGAAGAAAGGATTTGATGGGATTTGGATTTTGTGAGATCTAGGTTAGATAAAGGAAGAAGGTATGGAGGAAATCAGTAGATAAAGCAAAAAGATATGGAGAAGTTCACCTGCTCTTGTCCCGTATGTTATGGGGTAAAAAGCAAATGAGTTGTAAGTGATGCAAAGGGAATGGTACAGTCTAAAATAAACCAAGCTTTGACACTCGTACATAATGCATAAAAATTTGTAAGTTAAACATCCTTTTGTTTATAAGAGAACTATGTCTTTATTTCTGAAATTGATTGGTAACTTTACAGAATTTAAAACGAGTACCGCATACTCGATACTCGATGACATGACAATTCCATATACTGATAGAAGAAACTCTATAAAAAGAACTGATATTGCAATCTTTTCGTCAATTTAGAACAATGTATATTCATTCGATTATATAATCTCTAGAGCAATATTATCTACTTAAAATGAGAGTGTTGACAAGATTAATTATCAAATGATTGACATATTTTTAAAGAGATAAAAAAGTTTACTATAGTTTTGACAAAGACGAAAACGATCACCACAACTTATATCCGATCGAATTCTTAAACTCACTAAATGTTAGTCGTTTGCCGCCTCATAACCTTTGATTAAAAATTTAACCAATAATATTGTTACGGAGTATCGATCCATCAGACCATCACATGGTCTATGTTGTGGCACATGATTGATATGTAAATCTTTCCAACACAAATATTATAAATGCAGAAATAGTTGTTAGTCAACATAAGAAAAATGAGTATTTTAACATAACAAATTATTGTATAATATTATACGAATAAGAAAAGTAACAAAAGAACTATACAATATATCATGAGAGTATTGACAAACGAACAGAATCATATCTCTTATATAGGTTTCAACTGTGAAATCTAACAACTTGCACCGACTCAATCTGATTTCATTTGTTTCACCATACTAAAAACTTAACCAAGTTTTTTTATTTATATATGCGGTTGTGCATCATAAAACAGGTCATAACCTGACTTTATTTAAGAGGTTAGTGAGTTATTTTTTTTCGGACATAGTGGATATGTATCAATACCCTCAATTTAATTGAAAGTCAAATTATGTTTCGGCCGCAACGCGCTAGAATAACACTAGTACATATTATATATATGAAGAAGATATTTCGGTAAATTATACTTCATATATATATCGCTCTAATTTTTTTGGTATGGGATGCGTTGATTTTATCTCATTTATGTTTTTGAAAGACATGATAAGACATAATAAGTACCATAAGCAAGTATAGAAAAATTAGATTTAAATAATCCATAGTTTAATTAATTAATTGGCCGATAAAAATCATATCTGACTAAATATTTACTATCAAGTCCAACTTTAAACTTGTTATTCTACAACAATCCCTAACTAACATAAAACTTAACGACGTTATTTTTTGCATAAGATCTCGTGTTCAAGACTTAGTATTTCTCGGTTTTTAGATCATTCATTCATTCCTCTAACTAAACTTATTTAATTAAAAAGCTCTTTAATATTATAGTATATGTGAATTAATTAAGTTTAGATCATTCTCACCTATGATGAGTTTCCTTCTAATGGGGATTAAAGATGATCGGGTGGGTGGTGTAATGTCCCCGTCAGTGATTCAAATTTACCGTTCAAAAAAAATTAAGTTTAGAAAACAAATGAAGTAATTTATTGTATTAAGCTCTTTTTAAACAAAGAATACATCGCACCTTAACAGACTTGATTAACATGTTTTAAGTGACTTGTTGGCATGTTTTAACTGATCCGTTGATATGAACTCGTTTTTTAACATCACTTACAAAAAAATAATAATAATAAATAAACAAAAAAAAAAATTCATAAGTCCCCCAATATTTACAAAGATGACATTTTGACAAGGGTCTCAAATTTTACTAATATAGCCTTGGGCCACCAAAAAATTTAAGCCGCCCTGCTATGAAGTCCTTTTTGTTGGGTACAAAGACGTCAAATTTAAGCCGCCCTGCTATGAAGTCCATCTTGTTGGGTACAAAGACGTCCTTTATTCCACCTAACAGATCGAATTTTCTCCTTATAGTGGGGCTAGTGCAATCAGCCGGTAGGTTAGTGATGAGGAAGTATGTTCCTTTTTCGGAGTGTGATGGGGTGAATGCAGGAGGTTGCGATGCTGTTGAAGGTGATCGATGGGTTTCCTGTTTCTAACAATGATGATCCAGCGGGAGTTATTATTATTATTTTTTAATAACGATTTTAGATAACTAATGGAGGTATTATACCACTCACCCGATCATCCCCACTTCCGGAAAGACAGAGACTAGCACGTCTTCTGTGGGCAAGCTCGTAATCAGCTATGCACTCAACCATGACAACACCAGTTCAGAAGGAAACTGGTCACTACTAGAAAACCTTATGTAAGGATTGAACATCTAACCTCTCAAAATCAAGAACTTAACCCCTAGATATCTCTATCATCTCTCTCTCTTCTCTCTCTCTCTTATATTATTGTTATTAACTTATTATTAGGACTAAATTACAATTTTTAACTTTTATACTTTACAAAATTTGGATTTTGACCATTTTTAAAAAAACTTTCAAGTTTTACCCTTCATTTGAAAACTTATTTCATGTTTTAACCTTTACACTAACCCAGTTAAATTTCTCCCTTATTTTTCTAATTAAGAGGGTAGTATTGTAACTTTAGACTAATACGTCATGCCTATATATCGTTATTAAGGTTTTATCTAGACTATAACTTTATTTGATTTTATATATTGTATATTATTGTTGTTTTTTTTAATTTTAAATAAAATAAATGAATTATGGCTATTTTTGTTTAGTTTTTCATTGTATTTGAAAATAAAAAATATTAAATATTGAAAACCGGTTCCATAACGGTTTGAACCAAACCGATCCCAAACGATTCAACACAGATTCCGGAGTTCAATCACAAACCGGTTTATGATCAAATCCGGTTTCGGATCAAACCGATTTTGACCAAGTTTGATAGATATAGATTGGTCATAACTTAGTCTGGTTGTCAAATTAAACGGGCTTGTTGTTGGGAATCGAGATACCGAACCAACAAGATTTGGATAGATGTGATCAATACTCAACGGCCACTTATCATTTACCGTCCCGACAACACGGTGAAGAACATGACAACTCAAGACACAAGACTCAACTAAAGAAGATGGCTCTAGTGAATATTATTTATTGTTTAAATATTGTCACTAGTTGGTAGTTTTACTATTATGCCCTTAGTGAGTTTGTAGTATATATAGCAAGTCTTTCTCATGTGAAAAGACTTGATGATGAGTGATACTTTAAGAGAGAGTTAGTCATGGTTCTTTGAAGCTTGTCAAGGGTTCATGAACTCACCTAGTAAGTTCATGATACCCGGGAATGTGTGGGGTAGGTAAAATGTAATCTTTCGGTTATCTTTAGTTATCTATCATTCCATGTTGTTTATCTATCTATCTTGTTCTTCATATATCCATGTTTAAACTAGCTTTGCTCATCATCATCATCACATCTCAAACACCATCGTGTTCATATCCGGGTGTTCATTTGTTTCTACAAAAACGAGTTACACAAAGACTCGATCCGCTTCCGCAACCAAGGTATTTTGCCCACCACCTCGGTTTTTCAATTGGCATCAGAGCCACGGTCGAGATAATGCAACCTCATGGTTGATATCTCAACTTTGTGTTCATATGCTTGTTTTTAAAACAAATGGAGATGTAAACTTTTTAGAAAGATTTTGAACTCCCCTCCATGTCTTTCAAAGTTGATGAAAAAGGTTTTTGAAGTTTTCTTTCTTAGATTAGTCAAACCTATTTATTCATATATTCTTGAGTTGTTAAAAATAATTTTGTTGAGTGTTTGTGTTTTTGTCCAGTAAACACAAATAGGTTTATAAACTTATCCAGGTTGTGTCTAAGCCTAACTCAAAACATGAACTCCCTGCATATTTCACATATGCATAATCTTTAATGTTAAATTCATGGTCAAAATTCCTTTTATTTGTTAATCTCAAGACTCTCTTGAAAAGTGTGTGAATACTTCTTTCACATCACACTTTATTCTTTGTGTGTAAAATTCAACTTGCTTTATTTGACTTTAGCTTTCTTGAGTTTCACAATAGTGTGTCCTTTTTGTCAAGAGTTATCTCTGATGGAGTGCAAGTTTAAAATTTCTTTCACTTTAGCACTTGACTTTATTGAGTCCCACATTTACTTTTTACTTTATTCACTTTCCCTGCACTTTCTTTCTCCACACGTATCAATACTTTCTTAAAGATTCCATGACACTACTTTCTCTCTCTAAAATCATGAGAGTTATACAAAATATTTAGAGTGTTTACAGGTTATTCTTGAAGATGTTCGTGTGAAAGAACTCATAAATGGAGTAAATGAGACTGCAGCTCGTACTTCACAACAATTTTCTGTTCGTTCTCGATCGGAAGATAGTGTTGTAGGTCAAAGAAATTGGAAATCGGTTTTGGAGACTTAATGATTAGCATGATGTTAACAATTCGTCTTCACTTTGGGTTTCTACATAATAAAGGGTTAAAGATAATGATGGTTGACATCTATGAAAGTTGATGACGAGCTCACGTGATGTTAATAAACATCAACATCTATAACCCTCGTTCCGTTCCATTCTCAACCGGAAAGCTAACTTCAAGCAGAGGTTCGAGATTCAACCGGAAGAAAAACTTCAGACGGAAAAACGAGGTCGTTCCGGTCCAACTCATGGAGAAAGGTCGACGCTCCGCCTCAACTCCTCTTCAACCGGAAAACCTAGTTCAACCGGAACTTTTAGGTTCAACCGGAATCTCCGGTTCAACTGTGAACACCAACCGGAAGATCACTGTTCCGGTTCAACCAACTTCAAGCGGAGATTTCGAATGGATATCAACCTTCAACCGGAGATCTATATTCCGTCTCATAGTTCAAGCGGAACTTCGATGATCAATCGGAAATGATGTCCGCTCCACTTCAACCGAAGTTTGGAACTTCAACCGGATCTCGGGAGCTCAACCGGAACTCCATGCCAACCGGAACTTGATGAAGATCAACCGGAACTTGATGAAGATCAACCGGAACTTCAAAGTTCAATCGGTAAATCGATCAACCGGAACTCACCTTCAGATCAGCGAACTCTCGTTTCTGCTCAGTATCTTCTCGCCGGAAATAGTCACTGTTCCGCCAGTCTCCATCTCTGCTCGCAATCGAAGCCACCGGTATTCGAAATTATTCAAGTTCGGGTCACCGGATCTTGGTTCTGTTCATCATTAGGCCACCGGAAAACGCCCTTCAGGCCGTCGGTGTCTATTTTCAGTCGACTAAGATGAAGGTACGCCACTGGTTTTTGAATCTCGTCGACAGAATGAAAGAAAGAAGAAAGAGGCGCAACTGGTTTTTGTCTGGTACGCGTATATAGTTTTCAGCAGGTGGTAATTAGGGTTCATTCTCTTTTATTAAACGAAATGAGCTCATGGGCCTGTTGTTCACCTAATGTCAACCGATTGGGCCATGCTTATTTCTTTCTTCTGGGCTGCTGAGTCATAGAATTCGATATGGGTAGCGAATTTAAGTGTTTGGGGCAGATCAGACTTGAAGAAAATTTCGACAGATTTTGGATAAATTTTATAACAGTAAGCTACTGTTATATTAATTTGTTGACAACACATCGTAGCAACCAAAGTTAAAGCCATGAGGATCCACATCAACCACTTCATTTTTCTAACACTTTTATTATTCTCGAGAACCCGATGTTTATAAAACATTTCAGGTACACCTAAATTATGCTTTTATATCAATTTCCTTCTTTACGGCAAACGTGCTATGAGGTGAATTGGTTGTGAAAGTTATGCGCAAGTTTGGGTCGATATGTTGAAGACGAAAGGGTTTATTATTGGTTGGATTATGAAGATTAACTGGTTGATATTGCAAGGCTGAGTTTTGTTTGTGATATGCTACTTGGATGTGTTTTGTCTACAACATTTTTTTTTTTTTTGCCATGAGTTGCACAAGTCTAGGGGGAGAAGATGTGATGATCTTATGAGACTTTTTGCAACGGGTTTGGCAAAAGAAAGCAAAAAGAAGTGGTTTGTCTTCGTGCAAAGCATTGGTTTGATATTCGGCCAAGTATTTTAAGATGGTTGAATTCTGGAGTTAATTCTCGAGTTTTTCATAAATCCTTTATATTGTTTACTTTCAACAATATTGGTACCTTGAGTTATGACTTAGTCCTCAAGTAGCTTGCCATTGTGTTGAAGTTTGTAAACACCCTATGCATTTACAGCCTATGGTTTGGGGCTAGAAGAATGTTTATTGTAGGGGGAGCTTCACAAAGGAGAATTGAAGAACAAAAGATTTGAAACTACATGAAGATTTTCTTGAAGTCAAGATGCAAGAATACAAAAACCAATGTCACAAGTGTTGAGTATACCATCTACCAAATAGGGGGGGATTGTTGGGAATCGAGATACCGAACCAACAAGATTTGGATAGATGTGATCAATACTCAACGGCCACTTATCATTTACCGTCCCGACAACACGGTGAATAACATGACACCTCAAGACACAAGACTCAACTAAAGAAGATGGCTCTAGTGAATATTATTTATTGTTTAAATATTGTCACTAGTTGGTAGTTTTACTATTATGCCCTTAGTGAGTTTGTAGTATATATAACAAGTCTTTCTCATGTGAAACACTTGATGATGAGTGATACTTTGAGAGAGAGTTAGTCATGGTTCTTTGAAGCTTGTCAAGGGTTCATGAACTCACCTAGTAAGTTCATGATACCCGGGAATGCGTGGGGTAGGTAAAATGTAATCTTTCGGTTATCTTTAGTTATCTATCATTCCATATTGTTTATCTATCTATCTTGTTCTTCATATATCCATGTTTAAACTAGCTTTGCTCATTATCATCATCACATCTCAAACACCATCGTGTTCATATCCGAGTGTTCATTTATTTCTACAAAAATGAGTTACACAAAGACTCGATCCGCTTCCGCAACCAAGGTAGTTTGCCCACCACCTCGGTTTTTCACTTGTATACATCTAATTTCAATCAATAAGAGACGAAAGAAGATGACTTTATATATAACCCTAAGCATACACTCTAAATTCTTTTTTTTATCCTCATTCTTAATCAATAATATTTTAGAATAAATAATTTATAAGAAAGTTTATTTTATACATAGGTATCATATATTTGTTTTTTTCGGTTTCTCTTTTGTTTTATGTTTTTATTATTTTTGTAATTGTAATTGTAAATTACAATATTGTATTATTGTATCTAGGAACTTCTATATTACTAATAAATAAAATAGATGACATATATGTATATACAGAGAGAAGATCAAATTGGAAATTATAGACATACGAAAAAACTTTCTTGCATATGAAATAATTTTGCATATTTAATATAGTTTCTCTCCGTAAAAAAGAATACCCGTGTGAATTTAGATAGAAGAATCTAATAATCCAACTTGTATTTGGTCAAAATGTTTGAAACTAATGCTATTATTATTATTATAGAGTCTAATTTCTTGTAACATTATTGTTTTCAAATTGAAAATGTTAACCAAAAACCGGAAGATGTGCCAGGTGGCTCACCACACATGACATAAGAAAAAAATGTTTTCTTATATATCATACATGTAATATTTAATTATATTTTTTAAATTCGAACTCATACTTAAAGTAATTAGATAAACGCTTATGTGAAAATATTCACAAGTCCAACAAACAATAAAAGAAGTGACACATTTTTATAACAATTATCATTGATTTATAAACAAATTTATATAGAAGGGCATTTTTTTTAACTCGCACCGAACACCCAAAATCTCAGAGACGCGATTTTCGATATATAACACGAATACAAGTTGTGGCTTTTTGTTGGATTAAAAGAATGATAAAATATGTTTAAAAAGGCCATTAAAACCAGATCAGGATATATGTAGATGAAGTAAGCAGGCTACCTCCATAGTTGGTGTTCCACCGTGGCTGATTGAGTATCTTAAGGTTGAGAGTAGAAGTTGCTTGTAAAAAGAATGAATAAAGAGCAGATAACATGCTGACTTGACTGATACCGCATGTGGAAAAGACGTTATGATAGTCTAAATGATTAGTGAGAAGGAGATAGATCAATGAGTTCGTGGTAGTTTATTTGTAAATAAGAATTTATTTGGATTTTAAACTAGGCTAGAAACTTGTTAGTAATTTAGATTTAGAAAATTAAGAAAGAGAAGAGACATATTAGATAAAAAGAGAAATGAAAAATATAAATAAAACTCGTAGAATTATAACAAGTGACTCTGATTTTTATAGTTATAGTATATAATTTTCAGGATTAAAAAGGATAAATGTAAGAATAAAATTAAGCTTTTTAACCACTTCGTTGATCCTTGTTAAATGATTATTAGTTTTTGATGATGTAAAGTGATTTTCGGATGTGTATTCACATCCGATGTTGGTTATTAAGTTCCTCTTACACATGATTTAACTTGTGTAAAATTATTAGAAAGTGTTTCGATGATAGATGGAATCATAAAGACTGGAGCATGATATGGGGCCGAATGTGTAGATATTGATGAATACAGTCTGGAGGCTCTATAAAAGTTGGAGACATGACTAAATAAGGATGTAGAATTTTACACATTAAGGGCATCCGGTATCCCCCGTTATGGGATGACGTTGAGCGGGTTAACGGCGTGGAACACCGCCCCCCACCCCCCTCACCCGCCTTTTCCGTTGGCGAGATCCATTCTCGTTGAGAAGTCCACGGCATGGTAGAGGGTGATGGTTAGGCTTGCTCCAATCACAAAATTCCACATATTTTTTACATATTCTTTTGTTTAAACTAAATAAAAAATAATCCACTATAATACCACCCATAACACCATGTATATCCCTATCCTAACACCAAATAGTCTTATCCAGTCATTGTCCACGTTTCACAATAACACCACTCTTTAACACCATGTATACCACATGCCCTTAGGCCATGTGTAGTGGTGTGGAAGTTTAAAGCTTAAAAGTGTGTCACGCAGGCTGTCGATCACGCAGGATGTGGTGTGAAAGTGTAAAGGTGTTGTGGAAGTTTAAAGTTTAAATGAGGTGTATTTATTTGATTAATGGAGAAGAAAAAGAAAAAGGAAAAAACAAAAAATAAATTTCTTCATCATGTAGAAATCACCAAAGAATGAGGGGAGACTTGGGGCTGTAAGGTCACAAGTCCGATCCCTGAACTCCCTGGTTTTACCACCCGGTCGCTCGCGAAGGTGGATTTCCCTGGAATGAACTCAACTGTTAGTAAATAATCCTCGGGTTTTCCGGAGCATTCGTTAACCGTTAAAAAAAAAGAACTATATTCATAATTAAATCTCGAGTTAATATATTACTTAACAAACATCATGCTTATAGAACATTGATCATGACACTAAAATTCTCTCTTGTTCAAGATTGTTATGAAAACATGAATACCAACACCCCTATATATATAACCTTGTTCAGGATGAAAAAAATTAAAAACATAAATAAACACTCTAATAAAATATTATTGAGATCCCAAATCAAATCAAATCAAATCAAACTTTCAGTTATTACAAGAAAACAAATCATGTAAATATTTCTTCATAACTTTATATGGTAGCCAATTCACGAGAAGCTATCAAGCTCTTGGAGATCTCGTAAATCAATCTGCTCTGAAACTCACTCATCGAGTAACCACCGGAAGCCTGAAGCCTCCTCCTCGGAACTCTTTTCGCACCGAAAACATTTTCGGTTCCGGCTAGTCTAACCATCATATTGAAGTAGGCGTTCTTCAACTTGATCAAGAACCTCATCGGTGACACTTTCTTCCATCGCAGCCGTGGGATTGCTTTAATCTTCCAAAATCGACGGTTTCCACCCCCTAATGCAACCGTCTTCGAAGTTTTTCGGTTACCGCGGGTGATCCGCTGATACCTCCTTCTTCTCCATGATCTGTTCAAGGAACAGACACTTGAAACTATTTCCATTTTTTCATGCAATTTTGTTCCTAAATGAGAGTACATATTCTCCGAAGGGGTGGGTGCAAAGAAAAGTGTGTGTGGTGTGGGTGCAAGTGTGATACTCTTAATTATATAGAGACATCAACCTATCGACGTGTTAAATTTTGTCATAATAATAATTTCAGTATAAATAAGAATATCTTATTTAACTTATGGTTCGTCTTTATTTACCAAATGATTCTTGCTTTAATCTAATCCATCCAAAAAAATCACATGGTGTATCTTGATTTTGGTACACTATTAAAAAACAATGTTAATAAATTATATGTTTCTACTAGCTTCTAAGGATAAATGACTATAATTTTAATCAAACCACATAAATATTGTGGTGATGGTAAATAAAGATATCTTTTGATTTTGGTACTCCATTAAAAAAAAACAAAAAACGTAAACGTTTAAAACTTTTCTATAAACGAGATTGGTATCCAAACCAGTGATCCAGTTACAATCTATTCAGAAAAATATAAATCACACAACTATGGGGTGTTTAAAGATTGACCTTCACGAAACTGAGATGTAGCACTCTGAATACGACATTCTGATCCACTAGAAATCCTTGATCTCAGTGTTCAACTCTTGAACAATCCAAAACCGAATCCCGAAGCGATAACCGAAACTAATTGGAGATCGGAGCTTCGATGGAATAACTGAACGGGGGCGGCGGCCCTGGTAGTGTGAGGCGGAGAGAGCAGGTGCGGCGGCGCGTGGCACGGCGGCGACAGTGGTGTCGGTCGGCGGTGGTTAGCTGGCGACGGTGGTGGCATCGGCAAGGGTGGCTGGCATCGCCTGGGAAGATAGAGGGATGAAATTATGGTTTTTGAGTTTCTAAACTTTTGAAGGATTTCTAATTATTAGGTTTAGGATTAACCTATATTTATAGGAATACAAGTTATATCTCAGTCCCTAAGATAACAGACTTTTTTCCAAAGTCATTATCCCGATATTTACTATTAATACAGTTAATATTCAACAAAGTTCATATGTACGAAACAAAACCGATATAACTTTTATATATTTTAATCTCTACGTTTTAGTCAACTGTTTATCTAAAATGTTTTGGGATAATTATTATTAAACATTTTAATAATATTAATTCATCCGTATTTAATTTATCTCATAATTTAAATCTCTAGTTCCCGTAAATACCGGATAACGTCTTATCCTGGATTATTAGTCAAAACTACCTTTTGATGTAATAATATATCCTGCTCGAATTTGTCAACCGCTTTAACAACTAGTTTCTCGTTTAATTCTTACACGTTCACCGTTTCACTTTGCCTTATTAATTATTTCTCCAAATAATTAATATAATTATTATTTCGACAAATAATGATTTTCCTAACATTTATTCTATGATCATTAATACTAAATATTTAATATTCAAATATTACAACTTGTTCGTTATCCCGAGTGTAACTCTTGGACCGTACCTTTATGGTTACTGTTGATACCTGCTGGCAAGATACTGGATCAGACAATGTTTTGAAGAGTTCAAGATTTCAAGAAAACCCTAACTGCCGAACTCTGTCCAAACCTTAGCCGAACTGCAGCCGAACTGCAGGTTCTGACAGTTTCTAGAGTTCGGATAGCGGGGTTATATATATAGGTCATTAGGTTTGAATTTTGTAATCAGTTTTTCTTACGTGTGTGTTTTCTAAAGTGTTTAGCTCTGAGTCTTATCTGTAATCTGATCTTGATTGAGAATAAGATTGAGCATTATTTACACATGTTTGTCATTGAATTGTTTACACAAATGTTTACGAGTTGATCACGATCCACCGCCCGCTCACTTTCAGTTACTTTGGATAATCCACAGTCGGATATACCAAAATCCAACACTTAATTAGGCCTAGTTGACCCTCGTTGGTCCTAACTGACCGCTATTGGCCTAACTGACCCTCATTGGTCATAATTGACCCTATTTGGTCCTAACTGACTGTTATTGGCCTAACCGACTCTTGGTCATAACTGACCTCACTGGTCATAATTAACCTTATTTGGTCCTAACTGACCATCATTGTTCCTAACAAATCCCCATCGGTCCCAACTGAACCTCATTGTTCCTAATTGATCCTCATTGGTCCTAATTAAACTTTATTGGGCTTAGTTAGGCCTAGTTGACCATCATTAGTCCTAACTATAACTATTGGCCTAACTAATCCTCATTAGCTGTAACTAACCATCATTAGTCCTAACTGACCTTTATTGGTCCTAACTGACCATCATTGGTCCTAATTGATTCTCATTGGTCCTAATTAAACTTTATTGGGCCTAATTAAGCCTAATTGACCCACATTGGTCCTAACTGATCGCTATTGGTCCTAATGACCCTCATTGGTCATAATTGACACTATTTGTTCCTAATTGACCCTCATTGGGCTAACCGTCTCTCATTGATCCTAACTAACTGCTATTGGCCTAACTGACCCTCATTGGTCGTATTTCCCTATTTGGTCATAATTAACTCTCATTGGGCATAAATGTCCCTCATTGGTCCTAAATGACCCTCATTGGTCATAACTGACTACTATTAGCCTAACTAACCGTCATTAGTCCTAACTGACCAAGTAAGCAGACTGAAATCTTCCCTTGTCCAAGAAAAATAACCATATCAGATATGCAAATTCCACATTAAAGCACTCAAATTTTAGTATTTAGATGATTACTTACCGTAACAGGGGCTATCTTTCACATTTAGATGAGGCAGATGCCAGATTTTAGAGGGTGATGATAGACGAAAAAACAGAGAGATGGAGAGAGAGAATGGCGTATATGGTGGTAGATGGATATTAGACCTTAAGTAATCATATATATCTGACGTTGTCAATTCATCTTTTCCACTTCAATTTGGCGGGAAAACACAACGTTACCTTTCACCACGCATATAATATTTTACCGTGACCATTAATCACCTTTAGGCACACATAATAACGGTCACCATTAATTAACATATAGTGACACGATCAAAATTAATATATGTGGTCATAAGTAATAACTTTTAGCCACTTACAATTAATAAGTAAGTGCATGCAACACTCTAGATAGTTACTAGTTTTCTTTGTTTTAATTTACTAATAT
>JBCNJP010009586.1:0-28447 GCA_039602395.1 Deinandra increscens subsp. villosa
TAAATATTTATCTGTGTTTGTTGCGATCGGTGACTGATCCTGTTTACGGTTTATATTCGCGTTGTTTAAAAAACCGTTTCCATTGCTAAAATAATCAAGTATTAATTTGCATAAATTTAATTAGTTTTAATCGAATAAAAAGTAAAATCGGTAACCCGGATACTAGCTGTGAAACCCAATAGTAACATGTACAAAATAAAGGTCAACTACTAATAGTTGGTGAGTAAACATAGGTTTAGCGTACTAATATAGATTTAAAGCATGTGATTCAATGTGTTAGGTGTAAACATATATGATAAACATGAAATGAATCAAAGCACTTAACAAGCGACACACTGAAGCCCTCGGCATTTAGGCTTTCAATCGTAAGGCGCCCAAGCCACGGCATACCAAATGGGTTGCCACACCATTAGATCTATTATTGTAACCTCGACTCAATGAGTTAATGAGAAACATCGAATCGTTCCAGCGTTCAAATTGTTCAATCGTTTCATCGTTCCATCGTCCAATCGTTCACATCATTCAATCGTTCACATCGTTCAGAGCAATAATCCTCACAAGTTTAACCATACAAGTATACATAAAATCACAACAATCGCATTTAAAATTAGAATAAAGCATAAACAGTTTGTGTTCTGATAGCGTACATCTTGCACCCTAAAACAGTAAAAGAAAAGGAGCTATGAATACTCACCTGATATGGAGACATAATTGAAAGAATGACACCACGAAACGGTTAGACCCGAAGACGACCTTGACGACTAGATGAGATAGAGAAAAATGAATAAATAAATAGGTAAATTAATTAATTGATTTCATGACACAACCGACTCAACGACTTGTTGGTGATTGGTTATAGTGATATGTACGAGATGGATTTACCAATCAATAGGGTCAAACCTAAGTCTAAGGACATATACTATATATTTCTATATCATAAAATATATTTTTCAAGAAATCATATTATGATCCAAACATACAAATACTCTTTTCTCATTATGTGTATATATATATATATATATATATATATATATAGGAGAGGATCATTTGAGAACCAATATAAGCCACTAGTTTATATATATGGAAAACCCCCCCATGAATTATAGTGATCCCCACCTAAAATTAGTGGTTAAGATTTAGTTCTTAAAAGTTCTCAAAATAAAAAGTTCTCATTTGAATGTAACCTATATATATATATATATATATATATATATATATATGGGAAAGATCAGCCGAAAACACATTTATTTTGCGTAAACGTGAAAAAACTTAAGTGGGGGGGGGGGGGGGGTAAAGTTGTAACTTTACATTATATATTTATTAGGTTTAATAACTCACACATCTGAATTAGTTCTTCGTTCCAAAACCACGTTGTGTCTGTTGTGTCTCGATTAAAATTTCCCGTTGATCTGATTCAGCCAGTCAGAATCACACAATATTCGGCCGCAATTAAAAGGTAGCATGAATTTTTCTATGTTATTCACGTATCATTATACCTCGCCACGATCCTATACGTATTTTCCCCAATTATTTTTCTCCCTTCTCCCTCCCTGCTATCTTCGTTTTCTATATTTCAGCCATAATTAAGATCGATCGAACAACAAGAGTTTTATTCATTGTATGCAAGTCCTTGTGTTCTCTAATATCTACATATTTACGTTTCTCGACTTCTTAAGACTTATCTTTGAGCATTTAGCTCCATTCTGTAAGTTTTAGAGCCATCTCTGGAGGTAAAAATTTGCACACAATCTAATTTTTTTTTAATTTGTCACTGATATATGTGTACGCAATTCACTACAAGTTGAATCTTGTTTATTGATTGAGATTTCGGGTGTGAACATTTTATATTTAGTTAATTTTTTTACACGACTTAGTAGTGCACGCAAGGTGTTTGTTGAAATGCCAAAGGAGAAACTAAGTATTTTGTTTCAGTTTTGTACAAATGTTGATGATTTTTTCTTGTATTAGGTGTCTAACTAACAAAAGACGTATCCAATCGATGGTTCTACTCATAACAACGATGACGTCTGCACATGTGCAACATTGTCCGTAGGTGTGTTTAATAAACTTTTAAGCCTTTTTATGTAAGTGTTTCATATGTGTAACATGCCTACACGTGTTTAACGTCTTCAACACTTTGAATTTTATATGTATTAGACATGTGCATTTTTCATCCAAGACATCACAACTTAAGGAAATATGTATGCTTCCATTTACCAGGTCTACTATACATTTTTTAAATGTTTATTATCATTTCTTTATCCCTTTCCTTACAAATATTGACAAATATAACATATGGATTGTGCTAGATTTTATTAAAAAAAAAACTAAAAGTTAACTTTAATGTACTAAGTTGGATCAAATCACTCTTTCACATTTTGTTTTTCTACTTATATGTTATTATTGGTTGTTTCTGTGCAACCTTTTGATGTTATACTTTTCCAAGATTATAATCAGATTGTAGCATTGTTAGATTGTAGCATTGTTGCAATATATCAGATATGATTTTCACCCACAAATTTAACAATGCTCTATAAATATATTGACCATTCTAAGGTATTCGTTATTATCCGTCATCTCTTGCTTTTATTTTACCTTCTTCTTTATGTGTTGTAAATTAAAACTAATGACCATTCTAAGGTATTCATTACTATTCGTCATCTCTTGCTTTTATTTTACCTTCTTCTTTATGTGTCGTAAATTGACTATTCTTTTGGCCATGTATCTGGTCCATATGTGACGAGAAGTTGCAATATTAACTTGGGTTTTACTATTTACCTAATGGGTAACAAAAGCATGTCATTTGGGTTGAAAGTTATCCAAATCAAAGGGCATATAATCCTTAATTATATGTAGAGGCTGTATTATAACAAAAATGATGTAGTTTTTGTTTTAAACTTATCATTAGACAATAACCATTGTGAAGTCATGTAATGTTGCACATGTGCACTAATGTCCATTTATTATATGCACAATATTTCTATTGTTTGTTGTATGTGTAACGTGTTTTACCCATGTGTGTGAGTACCCCATGTGTTAAACACCGTGGTACATCATTTTACATATATGTATGCAGTGTTGCACATGTGCACTAGTGTTACATTGGAGTATATATGCAATGTTGCACATGTGCGCTAGTGTAGAATCATCTGTATGACTGAATATGTGTCTACACTTGTGAAATTATGTATCAGATTAATAAAACTTACTTTATTACACATGTGCATCATACGTCAACACGACACATCTTTTAACTGATTTATGTGAAGTGTGTCACTAAATATCCTATATGTATTAACATATGAATTGTCATATTCTAATTGTATGTATCCTTCTTGTATGGATGTTCTTTTTCTTTTAATAGGTGGGGTGTCTAGCCATCTATTTGCGGGTGTTAGTTATGCTGGCCCGTCACCAGTTCAGACTACCAAGCCATCTGTTGCTTCATCTTCACGGTCACGACTCGTCCGCGTAACCCAACGTTCTTCTAGGCTGACAACTGGGTCACCATCCACACGAGTTACACACTGCAATCCACAATTGCGTTCCCCTTTATGTTTGACGACTTCTTTGGACATTAGCATAATTATTGTTCGTTTGACTTTTTATGGGTTTGTGACTAACATCGAATTTTTTTTACTGGATTCCATCTGCAACTATACTCGTGATATGGCTTCAAACCATATTGCCTTCATATGTGCATGATACTTGCAAAATGTGTTTATATTATGGTGTCATCTATACTGCACATGTGCACTGAACTCTTTACATATATCTCAACACCAACTTAAAAACATGTTTATTATTTACTTTAACGTATGTTTTGTTGTCCGAGTATGATACAGTATATAATGACACAACTTATAACCATGATGCACATGTGCATTATACACACTTGATATGTTTGTGTCATAATTTCCGTCTGTTATGCATATGTGCACTATAGTCATGGCGTACCTTTCATATTGCATGTGTTGAAAACATAACAGTACTATTAACTACTTCAAATGATATTACTCTTCATAAATGGGTTAACATACACATCGTGATATCCTAACGATATATATCCTTTAGTACGCGGTTTGATTTTAGATTATGGATCTATCCGGCATCATGTGATTGTACTGCATCTGTGCGTTATTTGAATGGCTGGCGACATTTTTACGTCACTGTTATGTATAAATGGCTCGAAAGTAGTGGTAATATCAACATGCTTAAACTTTAGCGTACTAACATATTATCATTTTGTTACACCTATCCATATATTTATAATTTTTTCACCATACATATGCAAGCAAACGATGACCGATTATGCACATGTGCAGCTAAACATTACAAATTTCATGTGTAATGCACACGTCCAATTAATTGCAACCCACTATAAATTCATAAAAGTTTCAATGCAGTTTATTGCATTACAAATTTCATGTGTAATGTACATGTGCATCAAACTGACATTCATGGTTATGGTGTAATTCATAAGTATGTTGCACACGTGCAGTAAACCTGCACTCATCTAATAATTTGAAACTCGCTATAAATCCATACCAACTACTATAAATCCATACTGATAAACACAGATACACATGTACAGTTAATGTGACACCTCGTCCGAAAACCTAGGTCAAACCTCTTTACTTTGACTTTTAATTAAGTATTAATGTGCATTAACCGATCTGATTACTGTTTAAACTGTTAATTACTGTGCCTGACCGTTAACTGATGACGTAAACCTAATCCCGCGTTTGTACTAGAAACCTATACCCGTAAATTTCATAGAGATTCCATGGTTTAATCATGGAATTTCAATAATAAGAAAAATAAATATAAAATGTATTTTTATATTTTTTATCCAGAACTGGTGTCGAACGTTTATATAACCGACACAGCAAACTGATAAGTGATCGTATGTTTACAACTATTCGGTTTTTAAACAATCTGGACGGTCGAGCTTAAAACTGTTGCGAACAGACAAAACTGAAAACGTAAACCGTAACCCGTGTACGAAAACTGAAAACTATATCCGATTTCTGATAAACTGTTATAACCGACTCGAACTATTGTTTGTACGAGATAAAAAGATCATAAACCGAAATCGTTGTCAGGACTTAAGCCTAAACCCAACCGAACACCAAACTGGGCCCAACTTGACCCAATAGGCCCAATAAGCCTAAAACAATGAAACCGAGCCCGAAACCTTGACCCGTTACTCAAACTTAATATTCCGAACAATCATGGCGATTCGTGAACCCGGCCGATTCATAACGGGCCCGGGCCTCAAACCGGCACCCCGTTTGGGCCCGTACGGCCTATAACCGACGGACCGGCCCAACTACTTTTCTTTTAAATGTTTTGGCCAAATCTTTAAGCCCAATTTAAATGGGTATATTTTCATAAATTTAAGCCCATCAACTTAGCGTTAATTTTTATAAAATAAGTTACCAACTTTTTATTTTATAAAAATTAATCACCAACCTATATAATTTTTACACTTTTACTATTTATAAAAGTTATGAATTATATTATCCCTAATATTTTATATACCTTACTTAAGATTTTCAAAGCCTAAACAATTTTACAAAACTCAACAAGTTTTATATAAACTTGCCAACTACATACTATTTTTTTTATATAACATACAAAGTGTAGGAGATTTTTTTGTGATGAGCACCTCACCACCTCACCACCCTACCACCTACACCTTAGGCCATCATCACTCAAATAGTAAGGCATGACTCAACAAGCAAAATCACCACAAACCTTACCAAACACTTCTCCCTCTCTTCTTTTGTTCTCTGCGTGGAAACCACCAAGCATCCCCACCTTTTTTTTTCTTCTTGTTGGTGATTGATCAACCACCACCACCTTGAACATCAACCACCACCACCTTTAACATCAACCACCACCTTTACCCCTCTTCTTCTCTTCTGTCGAGAGTTTCACAATTCACCACCATCCTCCCTAAAAACCGGCTCCACCTCCTCTTCTCTTTAACATCTCGGCCAGCCACCACCACCACCACCAACAACCCCCATCTCCTTTAACCACCGTCACCTTGCTGCCTTTCCCTTATGTTTTCCGGCCAAACAACCACCACCGTAAAGCACCATCATCACCGTTTCTTTTTCTGGTGTAGCAAACCACCGTAACCCCCACCACCTTAGGCATCCACCACCGTCGCTGGGCACTGCCACCAGCAACCACCGCCACCCTCTTTATCCCTCTCTCTTTCCTACCGGAAAAACAGCAACCACCACTAGACTGCTGCTATCACAGGGCTGCTGCTGACCGGAGACGGACCACCACCGCCGTGCAGCTGCTGCCACCGACTGCTATTGTTGTCCGCCACTGCTGTGGTGCCGACGAGCCACCACCCGCCATCACCTTTCTCCTCTTTTTCTTTCCCTTGTGCACAACAACAACCGGAAGCCACCACTGCCACTTGTTGCTGTTGTTCCACCACTTAGCTGATGCTGCTACCGGCGAACGCCGCCACCTCCCTCTCATCTCCCTGCCGTGAACATAGATAACCCCCGCCACCCCTTCCTTTTCTGTCGAAGACAACATAGCCCCCCACTTCTAGCTACTGCCGCCACCAGCCACCTCAGCCACCAGCTCCGCTACTGCTGCTGGCCGCCACTGTCGCTGCTGTGCAGCCCCTTGCCGCCGGAGCTGCTGCTGCTCTCCACCGCAGTGAACCGCCACCGTGTTCCTTTTCTTGTTCGATTTCCTTTTCGTTCTCCTTTGTGAGTTTGTTACACCATTCTCGTTACGTTTTTAATACATTATAAACGACCCAAATGAGCCACCAAGTCTTAACAAAGAATCATTAAAACGTGACGTTTTTCGAATAACCGTAACCACCTAACAACATTTTCCTTCTTTTATTTTAATGTTGTAAGGTTTGAAAATGGGGGGTTTTCTTAATGACTTTATGTCATCTATAAATACTAGCATGATTGTATGATGATTAATTATGTGGTTATTTGATGATAAAAACCTATGAAAACTAAGTTATATAACTTGTTAATTTACATGATCACATGTTGATTTTTATATTTTGCACGGTTTGATGGACTAAAAACATTGTTGTTAGCATGTTATGGCTCACTAGAATTGTTATAATCATGTTATGTTATGACATAAAATGATAGAATTATTAGTTGTGATTTATGTTGTTAATCATCTTGATTTTGGACTAATATGTTGCTAATGACAATTAACATGGATTATTATAATGTTAGTAACTCATATGGACTAATTTGGACATAAAATGACAAGTTTAAACTCTTAAATGAATTTTTATAGATAAATATCAAAGTTAGCAATTCTATAAAAATTACTTGGATACTAAAACTATAAAAATGTTACCATAAAAGTTATTATATAAAATGATCACATTTTATAAAAATATAAGTCCTAAAAATACAAGACTTAAAAGTCTTGTTTAGATTTTATAAAAGAAATAAAATGGATAAAATATATATAGATATATTTTATGTTCAAAAATGATAGAATATCATATTTTTGAACAATTGACAAAAAGTATAAAACATTTGGATTTTATACAAAAATAGAAACATTTTATGTTAATGAATTTCTATAAAAAGTCTTTTATTTAAAACCCTAACTTTATTTGATAAATAAAGTTATTTAGAAATGATTTTATAAAAATAAAATCAAAAGACTTATAGAAACTATGAAAAACATATTTTTGATTATTTTAAATAAATTAAAATAATCAAAACGTTTTAACCGGATTAAATGTTTATTTTTAAACGTTTGGAATTGAAACGAAATCTTTAAACGGTATAAAAATATTTTACGATGTAATAAATCGTAAATAATTATTTTCGGCAAATAATTATCCTTCTGAATTTTCGAAACCCTAATTTGAGTTAAAATCATTTTGGTTTGTTAATATAATTATTTTTAATAATAATTATATTCACATTAACTCAAAACCCTAATTTTCAAAACATGAGTTTAATATTAAAATAACTTTTAATATTTACCTACTTGTGTTTAATCATTAAATCTTTAACTTGTAATAATTTGATAAATTATTCCAACAAGTTAGAATAATTATTTCGATAATAATTATCAACCCTAGTTATATATATTATAACTTAACGCGATTAATTATCCAATCGATCGAGCAAACATAAAAATAATAATAAATATTATTATTTAAAATGATGTTTAATACTTGATTGAACTGATCTTCATGATACGTTATCGCATGTTCATCCTTTGTATTTATTTACATAAATGCCTTAATACGTGAACATTCGTATTTGCTGATTTTGTAAACTGATTAACTAACGGGTTTTCAAAATGCTACAAACGGGATTATACGTCAAGACTTGACCGGTATCATTTGGGTAACGTTCGTTACTCAAATGATTTTCTGGACCCTTATGCATGTTGTTTTATGTTTTATTAGGACTTTACTTGCTAGTTGCCACTCGGCAATTCATCATTACCGCTAAATCAAGTGAGTTTCACGGCCCCTTTTCTTTTCAACTGTTTTACACTTATGGGGGAGAAATCATGAACTGATAAACTGCTTTTTACTTAATGTTATGGTTTACCTGTTAGCCGTATGACTACATGTTCCATTCTGTATCCCAACAACTGGTACTTTATCGTTATAAACGTTAGTACAACTGAAATCCCACTATTAATTGAATTCGATTAGTTCTGCTCGAAACGATAACTAGTGAATAGATCTATTTGGGTTGACAACCCTGCCCAGATTGGTAGCTCCAATCCTGACTTCGTATATTGTCAAGGGGTACACGTCAGTTATTCTTGCCTGTTCGGTATTCTTGGGATAGAATGCTATGAGTGGGTAATCCGTTAGTATTCGAATTTGAGGTTCATGGTAGGATCTTACAACCACGACAGTAAACCAACGTAACATTTGAGTATGCTGTAAACTGTTATCCCAACATGCCGTAAACTGTTATTCCAACACACTGTAAACTGTTTTTACAAACTTACCATAGAATCATAAACCTGTGAACCTCACCAACTTTATGTTGACCTTTTAAAACTCATGATTTCTCAGGTATCTAAGCTTATCATGGAAGACGTGCAAATGTGGCTTCACTGTAACTTTCGACCCTGCTTTACCGGAGTCGTAGTCCCGACCTATCTTAAACAAACTGATTTATGATTTCAATACCAAACTAAGACATTTATTCAAATGTAAGACAATATCATTTCACCACGACTTTCCGCTGCAACATGAATGGTATTATGTTTTAAATGACGTTTGATTTTAGTAGAAGTTGTTCTGTATATCTGCGACTATGATTCCGTCTCGCTCATACCCAATCCGTTGACCGGGGTGTGACAGATTGGTATCAGAGCCGTGGTTATAGCGAACTAGGTTAAACAAATAAACAAAAACCAAACCTGGACTATAACCCGCTCCGAAGCTACCGTTTGCACGCAAGACCAGTTCCTTATCATATTGGTTATGTTAACTTGTGCTTTACATATACGAGTTATTATTACTGCAATTGGTACATTTATATCTTTATCCTAGATACTGTTATCGTATTACCAACTATGTTATCTCATGCAATATTATCGCAGAGATGACTTCCGAAGAGGTCATCTGCATATCTGATTCCTCTGGAAAAGACACAGTCGTGCCTGAGTACACACCTTCCCCTAAGGACCATGAGTTGTCCAGCCCAGAGCAGGACATTCTCACGGTCGGTACTGTCCGACAGTCCTCATTACCATCAAATTTTCTGAGACCATTGTGATCCCGTCTCTCAGACGACTCCTCGAACCACCCGATTCCCACCGTTGCTGCTGGCAGTGCGGCCACTGCTACTGGTGACATGCCCGCAATGTCATGAGCAAGCCTTTGGAATGATCAACGGCGAAATCACTAGACTCCCTACCTGGACCGATCTGGCGACACTAGAGACCCGTCTAGCTGCCATGGAGCATCACCAGGCTGCCACACTAGGTGCTATGGAGTCACTGCACGCTCACATGAATGGTGTCAACATGGCCTACACCGATCTGAGATTGGCCAACGAGTCCCTCCAGGCGAGAGTCGCTTACCTAGAGAAATTCCCTGGGCGAGTGTTCAGTTACATGAACCTCACTGCTCAGATCACCACCACCTTAACTATGCCCTCTGGACTGCCGCCACTCTAGATAGCTTGATCTAGAATCTAGACTTTTGATCCCTCATTTTTGCAATGAAAAATATTTACATATTTTTTTGCAATGGGACTGCGAGCCCAGAACGAAGACATATCCTCTTTTGACTATCGTATATTCTACCAGTTAATACGTTGGATGGAAACTAGTATCATGATTATTATTATGATTTTCATGTTTAGTATGGATGTTACTACTGTTGCTGTCATTAATCGTGTTACTTATTCGCGTATGTTGTTCCCCTCTGCTTCCTGTTTCTTGGTTGTGCTTGCGCGCGTCATGTTTTGGGTGTCATGGATGTATGACGTGACAGTTATTATCGCACATGTAATAACTCCATCCACATATAATCTAGACTTTCCTTTATGTTGACATTAATAACTTAAAGCGAAAGTATGCCGCCTAGACGCCGAGCCACCAGAAACGTTTCACCTCCTCCGCCCTTGAGCGCTGTTGAAATCGAGAAATTGATTGCCCAACGCGTTGCAGAAACCGTCGCTGCTACTGCAACCCAACGTCACGCGGACGATGGGGGGGGGGGCGCAGTATGAACGAATTAACCAAGGTTAGAAAACACCAAACTACAATTCCACCAGATTGTGTTCAATGTTTTAACCTAGCACTGTAAACCCTCGTGAATATTCATAAAAGGACTTTATGAATTAAAGCCTACACCTTTTAGAGGTTCCGTGAGCTGTTCACCCTGTCCGAAGGACCGGTTACACCGGTACAACACCCCTATGCTCCTAATGCAACCTACACCACAATCTCGATGGTGGTAATGTCTACTATAACATCTACAAGGTTAAAAGACATGTAGCACGTGATTGCCCAAATCGCACTTGCTACGGTTGCGAGGAATTGGCCATTACAAAGGAATGCTTGAAGGCGAAGGATCAAAATGCTAACCATGCTAGAGGAAGAATTTTCGTGATCAACGCCGGAGACGCCCGTCGTGACCCCAACACGGTGATGGATACGCATCTGCTAGATAGCAATTATACCTCTGTTTTATTCGGTACATGTGCCGATAGAAGCCTTGTGTCCATCAATTTCAGTCAATTACTTGACGTCACCCATGTTGCCCTAGACACTAAGTTTGCATCGAATTTGCAAATGGAGATTATATAGAAACCGGAGTAATCTACACAGACTACCTACTGACCATTCTTTCAGCATCGACTTAATGCCCATTGATTGAGGAAGTTTCAATGTAGTCATTGGAATGGAATGGTTCGTAAAGAACCATGCAGAAATTGTGTGTCATGAGAAAATGGTTGGAGTGTCGTTAGCATATGGCAACACTCTGGACGTATAAGGCGAAAAGAGTGGAGCCAAACTAGATCTCCTGTCTTGTAGGAAAGCACAGAAATTCCTCCGCAAGGGATGCCATACCATCCTAGCTCATGCTACTGAGAAGAAACTGAAGGAGAAGCGCATCGAATACGTTCCTATTGTCTGCGAACACCAGGAAGTCTTTCTAGAAGACTTGCCAGGCTTACCCCCAGCACGACAAGTAGATTTTCGCATCGACCTAACACCCAGAGCCGCCCCGTTTCCAAGTCCCCTTACGGACTGGCACCGCTTGAAATGCAAAGAGATATCTAGCCAACTGCAAGAGTTGCTAGATAAGGGCTTTATTCATCCAATCCACTCCCCGTGGGGTGCTCCCGTGTTAATCGTGAAAGAGAAAGATGGAACGTTTAGAATGTGTATCGACTACCGAGAGTTGAACAAACTGACTATGAAGAACCGTTACCCGCTTCCAAGGATCGATGACTTATTTGATCAACTTTAAGGATCATGCTTCTACCCAAAGATCGAACTAAGGTCGGGGAACCATCAACTTCGAGTTAGAGATGAAGATGTCTCAAAGACAGCGTTGAGAACACGCTATGGTCGTTACGATTTCCTCTTTATGCCATTTGGTTTGACTAACGCACCGACCGTATTCATGGACTTAATGAATCGCGTGTGCAAACCATACTTGGATAAATCTGTTATCGTGTTCATCGACGATATTCTTATCTACTCACGTAGTAAGAAAGAACACGAGGAACACTTGAGTCTCACTTAGAACTGTTGAGGAAAGATGTGCTGTCCACGAAATTCTCCAAATGTGACTTTTGGATTCGTGAAGTACACTTTCTGGATCATGTGATCAACGACCAAGACATTCACGTTGATCCGTCAAAAAATGAAGCAATCAAAGGTTGGAGTACTTCCACGAAGCCAACTGAGATTCGACAATTCTTAAGTCTCGCTGGCTATCACCGCCGATTCATTGAAAATTTTTTTTCAAGATAGCCCAGCCTCTTACCACCCTGGCCCAGAAAGATAAGAAGTACATCTGGGATAATAAAAAACTGAAACTGCTTTCCAGTTGTTGAAGCAAAAACGTTGTAACACCCCAATCCTAACCTTACCTGACGAAATCGATGATTTCGTTGTATACTGTGATGCTTCGCATCAAGGCTTGGGTTACATACTGACGCAGCGTGAGAAAGTCATCATTTACGCCTCTCGACAACTGAAGATTCACGAGAAAAATTACACGAGTCACGAATGAGAAATTGGAACCGTTGTCTTTGCCCTCAAAATCTGGAGGCATTACCTCTATGGGACTCGGTGCGTTACATCCACCGATCACAAGAGCCTCCCGCACATCTTTAACCAGAAAGAGCTAAACATGAGACAACCACGATGGTTTGAACTACTTAACGATTATGAATATGAGATTCATTATCACCCGGGCAAGGCTAACGTTGTAGCCGATGCATTAAGCAGGAAGGAACATACCAAACCGTGTCGTGTTCAAACATTAAGAATGACCATACACTCGAACGTCACATCACAAGTTCGTGACGCTCAAATCAAAGCTCTTAAGCCGGTGAATCTGAAAATGAATGCCTGCATGACATGGAGAAACAACTGATTGAAAAGCCTGATGGAACCATATACTTTTTGGATAGACTATGGGTACCTAGCTTTAGAGACTTGAGAAGGCTAGTGTTTGACGAAGCCCGTAAATCAGGATATTCCATCCACCCAGGGATCCAAAAAAATGTATGTATAAAGGAGTTGTACTGATGACCAAATCAAAAGGAAAAATCCAGACCTTAAAAAGGTACGTTGCGTAGTTATGTGACAGATTGTCATCACGCAAGACAAACCTAGGCAATGGTTGAGACAACCATTTTCCACTCGCCGAGTTTCCTTATTGCAATAGATATCGCTCGAATATTCAAGCCGCCCCTTTTCGAAGGCTTGTATGGAAGAAATTTTCATTCGCCCATTCGCTGGACTGAAGCCAGTAACAGTCATCTGACTGGTCCAGTGATAGTTTATGAAACTACTAAGGAGACCTTTCAATTTCCGAACCTTTCAAAAGCCATAGGTAATCTCCAAGAGAACTACGTTAACACTCGACGCGAACCCTTAGAATCTATAAGGGGGTTCAAAACCTTATAATGGTTTCTGTCTCAGACGGAGGTAACTAGGCCTAGAAAGCTAAGTATGCTTAAGCCTCATCGGTCCCTTGAGATCCTGGAACGGATTGGACCAATGGCCTACACACCCATCTTGTCTAGAACCTATTGAGATCTTAGACTGAAGACCAATAGACTGGAGCCAAACCGCATTTCCATTATTGTTATCATTAGATCCTGTCCGGTAGCGAATCAATCTAAACGTTTTCATAAGCCATCTTGTCCCCGATACATTACATTTTCCGACAAACTGAAAACTCAAGTATGAGCAAAGCTTAGGCTGAATCATGTAAGGCAAATCACAATTGTGGGTGCACACATAACTGTAATTTGAACTGCATGAAAATCCTGGTAGAGCCCATTCATGAGAAATCCTGACTTATCCAGAAACCTTCATACCTAAGACCTCGTTCATCCGTGTGTCAATCCTCATTCTTTATCAGACTATTGAGATTTATCTGCCGACAATCGTCGCAAACCCTTATCCTTTAGAAATGGTGACCGCGTCATGTTAAAAGTGTCACCTTGGAAAGGTATCATCAGATTCGCCAAACGAGGAAAGCTTAACCCTCGTTACATTGGTCCATTTGAAATCACCGAGTCAATCAGACTAGTAGCTTACCGACTATGCCTTCCCGTATAGCTAAGCAGTTTGCATGATGTCTTTCACGTTATTAATGCTTATCTGACGAAATGCTTATCGAAAATCAAGTTTAAAAAAAAAATGCCTCACTTTATTGAGAACCTGTCGAGATACTTGATCGAGACCTTATGAGGACAAAGCATAGCCGCATTCCCACTGTCAAAGTGCGCTGGAAATCATAGCGAGGTCCAGAGTACACTTGGGAACCCGAGGACCAAATGCGTCTGAAATATCATCGTCCTTTCGGTAACGTCACAAACAACCAGTGATCAAGAACTGAATTTCGGGACGAAATTCTTCTAACTGGGGGAGAATGTGACACCTCGTCCGAAAACCTAGGTCAAACCTCTTTACTTTGACTTTTAATTAAGTATTAATGTGCATTAACCGATCTGATTACTGTTTAAACTGTTAATTACTGTGCCTGACCGTTAACTGATGACGTAAACCTAATCCCGCGTTTGTACTAGAAACCTATACCCGTAAATTTCATAGAGATTCCATGGTTTAATCATGGAATTTCAATAACAAGAAAAATATATATAAAATGTATTTTTATATTTTTTTATCCAGAACTGGTGTCGAACGTTTATATAACCGACACAGCAAACTGATAAGTGATCGTATGTTTACAACTATTCGGTTTTTAAACAATCTGGACGGTCGAGCTTAAAACTGTTGCGAACAGACAAAACTGAAAACGTAAACCATAACCCGTGTACGAAAAACTGAAAACTATATCCGATTTCTGAAAAACTGTTATAACCGACTCGAACTATTGTTTTTACGAGATAAGAACATCATAAACCGAAATCGTTGTCAAGACTTAAGCCTAAACCCAACCGAACACCAAATTGGGCCCAACTTGGCCCAATAGGCCCAATAAGCCTAAAACAATGAAACCGAGCCCGAAACCTTGACCCGTTACTCAAACTTGATATTCCGAACAATCATGGCGATTCGTGAACCCGGCCGATTCATAACGGGCCCGGGCCTCAAACCGGCACCCCGTTTGGGCCCGTACGGCCTATAACCAACGGACCGGCCCAACTACTTTTCTTTTAAATGTTTTGGCCAAATCTTAAGCCCAATTTAAATGGGTATATTTTCATAAATTTAAGCCCATCAACTTAGCGTTAATTTTTATAAAATAAGTTACCAACTTTTTATTTTATAAAAATTAATCACCAACCTATATAATTTTTACACTTTTATTATTTATAAAAGTTATGAATTATATTATCCCTAATATTTTATATACCTTACTTAAGATTTTCAAAGCCTAAACAATTTTATAAAACTCAACAAGTTTTATATAAACTTGCCAACTACATACTATTTTTTTTATATAACATACAAAGTGTAGGAGATTTTTTTGTGATGAGCACCTCACCACCTCACCACCCTACCACCTACACCTTAGGCCATCATCACTCAAATAGTAAGGCATGACTCAACAAGCAAAATCACCACAAACCTTACCAAACACTTCTCCCTCTCTTCTTTTGTTCTCTGCGTGGAAACCACCAAGCATCCCCACCTTTTTTTTTCTTCTTGTTGGTGATTGATCAACCACCACCACCTTGAACATCAACCACCACCACCTTTAACATCAACCGCCACCTTTACCCCTCTTCTTCTCTTCTGTCGAGAGTTTCACAATTCACCACCCTCCTCCCTCAAAAACCGGCTCCACCTCCTCCTCTCTTCAACATCTCGGCCAGCCACCACCACCACCACCAACAACCCCCATCTCCTTTAACCACCGTCACCTTGCTGCCTTACCCTTATGTTTTCCGGCCAAACAACCACCACCGTAAAGCACCATCATCACCGTTTCTTTTTCTGGTGTAGCAAACCACCGTAACCCCCACCACCTTAGGCATCCACCACCGTCGCTGGGCACTGCCACCAGCAACCACCGCCACCCTCTTTATCCCTCTCTCTTTCCTACCGGAAAAACAGCAACCACCACTAGACTGCTGCTATCACAAGGCTGCTGCTGACCGGAGACGGACCACCACCGCCGTGCAGCTGCTGCCACCGGCTGCTATTGCTGTCCGCCACTGCTGTGGTGCCGACGAGCCACCACCCGCCATCACCTTTCTCCTCTTTTTCTTTCCCTTGTGCACAACAACAACCGGAAGCCACCACTGCCACTTGTTGCTGCTGTTCCACCACTTAGCTGATGCTGCTACTGGCGAACGCCGCCACCTCCCTCTCATCTCCCTGCCGTGAACATAGATAACCCCCGCCACCCCTTCCTTTTCTGTCGAAGACAACATAGCCCCCCACTTCTAGCTACTGCCGCTACCAGCCACCTCAGCCACCAGCTCCGCTACTGCTGCTGGCCGCCACTGTCGCTGCTGTGCAGCCCCTTGCCGCCGGAGCTGCTGCTCTCCACCGCAGTGAACCGCCACTGTGTTCCTTTTCTTGTTCGGTTTCCTTTTCGTTCTCCTTTGTGAGTTTGTTACACCATTCTCGTTACGTTTTTAATACATTATAAACGACCCAAATGAGCCACCGAGTCTTGACAACGAATCATTAAAACGTGACGTTTTTCGAATAACCGTAACCACCTAACAACATTTTCCTTCTTTTATTTTAATGTTGTAAGGTTTGAAAATGGGGGGTTTTGTTAATGACTTTATGTCATCTATAAATACTAGCATGATTGTATGATGATTAATTATGTGGTTATTTGATGATAAAAACCTATGAAAACTAAGTTATATAACTTGTTAATTTACATGATCACATGTTGATTTTTATATTTTGCACGGTTTGATGGACTAAAAACATTGTTGTTAGCATGTTATGGCTCACTAGAATTGTTATAATCATGTTATGTTATGACATAAAATGATAGAATTATTAGTTGTGATTTATGTTGTTAATCATCTTGATTTTGGACTAATATGTTGCTAATGACAATTAACATGGATTATTATAATGTTAGTAACTCATATGGACTAATTTGGACATAAAATGACAAGTTTAAACTCTTAAATGAATTTTTATAGATAAATATCAAAGTTAGCAATTCTATAAAAATTACTTGGATATTAAAACTATAAAAATGTTACCATAAAAGTTATTATATAAAATGATCACATTTTATAAAAATATAAGTCCTAAAAATACAAGACTTAAAAGTCTTGTTTAGATTTTATAAAAGAAATAAAATGGATAAAATATATATATATATATTTTATGTTCAAAAATGATAGAATATCATATTTTTGAACAATTGACAAAAAGTATAAAACATTTGGATTTTATACAAAAATAGAAACATTTTATGTTAATGAATTTCTATAAAAAGTCTTTTATTTAAAACCCTAACTTTATTTGATAAATAAAGTTATTTAGAAATGATTTTATAAAAATAAAATCAAAAGACTTATAGAACTATGAAAAACATATTTTTGATTATTTTAAATAAATTAAAATAATCAAAACGTTTTAACCGGATTAAATGTTTATTTTTAAACGTTTGGAATTGAAACGAAATCTTTAAACGGTATAAAAATATTTTACGATGTAAGAAATCGTAAATAATTATTTTCGGCAAATAATTATCCTTCTGAATTTTCGAAACCCTAATTTGAGTTAAAATCATTTTGGTTTGTTAATATAATTATTTTTAATAATAATTATATTTACATTAACTCAAAACCCTAATTTTCAAAACATGAGTTTAATATTAAAATAACTTTTAATATTTACCTACTTGTGTTTAATCATTAAATCTTTAACTTGTAATAATTTGATAAATTATTCCAACAAGTTAGAATAATTATTTCGATAATAATTATCAACCCTAGTTATATATATTATAACTTAACGCGATTAATTATCCAATCGATCGAGCAAACATAAAAATAATAATAAATATTATTATTTAAAATGATGTTTAATACTTGATTGAACTGATCTTCATGATACGTTATCGCATGTTCATCCTTTGTATTTATTTACATAAATGCCTTAATACGTGAACATTCGTATTTGCTGATTTTGTAAACTGATTAACTAACGGGTTTTCAAAATGCTACAAACGGGATTATACGTCAAGACTTGACCGGTATCATTTGGGTAACGTTCGTTACTCAAATGATTATCTGGACCCTTATGCATGTTGTCTTATGTTTTATTAGGACTTTACTTGCTAGTTGCCACTCGGCAATTCATCATTACCGCTGAATCAAGTGAGTTTCACGGCCCCTTTTCTTTTCAACTGTTTTACACTTATGGGGGAGAAATCATGAACTGATAAACTGCTTTTTACTTAATGTTATGGTTTACCTGTTAGCCGTATGACTACATGTTCCATTCCGTATCCCAACAACTGGTACTTTATCGTTATAAACGTTAGTACAACTGAAATCCCACTATTAATTAATTTCGATTAGTTCTGCTCGAAACGATAACTAGTGAATAGATCTATTTGGGTTGACAACCCTGCCCAGATTGGTAGCTCCAATCCTGACTTCGTATATTGTCAAGGGGTACACGTCAGTTATTCTTGCCTGTTCGGTATTCTTGGGATAGAATGCTATGAGTGGGTAATCCGTTAGTATTCGAATTTGAGGTTCATGGTAGGATCTTACAACCACGACAGTAAACCAACGTAACATTTAAGTATGTTGTAAACTGTTATCCCAACATGCCGTAAACTGTTATTCCAACACACTGTAAACTGTTTTTACAAACTTACCATAGAATCATAAACCTGTGAACCTCACCAACTTTATGTTGACCTTTTAAAACTCATGATTTCTCAGGTATCTAAGCTTATCATGGAAGACGTGCAAATGGGGCTTCACTGTAACTTTCAACCCTGCTTTACCGGAGTCGTAGTCCCGACCTATCTTAAACAAACTGATTTATGATTTCAATACCAAACTAAGACATTTATTCAAATGTAAGACAATATCATTTCACCACGACTTTCCGCTGCAACATGAATGGTATTATGTTTTAAATGACGTTTGATTTTAGTAGAAGTTGTTCTGTATATCTGCGACTATGATTTCGTCTCGCTCATACCCAATCCGTTGACCGGGGTGTGACAGTTAACCATTCACACCTAACAAATTGTAACTCACTACAAATCCATACTAACCATCACAAGTTCATACCATAAACATTAAAAAATGTCAATTTTCATGTAATAGAACTATAATTCGCATTCGTCTCATCTATACGACGTGCTTATCTTTAGAATTCATTGTGGTTGTGTGCTTCATCACGTCCTCCGTTGCAGCTTTTTTCCTTGCAATATACCGAGGCAGCAAATTATGTCAAAACATTTAGTTATAATGCACATGTGTATTGTAATTGGAAACAACCTTCACTACTAGAAACAGGGCCTTCCTTGACACGCGAACGATGACACACGGTCCTTTCTTGACGCGCAAAAAAGCGTGTCATAAAAAAACTGTCAAGAACTGAAATATCCTAAGGCTAGATGACGCGCACTTTTACGTGTCAAGAATATTCTGTCATAATTAAAAAAAAAACACGGAGGACACTTTAAAATTGCGTGTCAAGAATATTCCGTCGTTTTATAATTTTTTCCCCCCTAAAATTCACTCCAAAATTTTCCCCAAAATATTTCTAATTTTTGCCCTAATACCAACCCACTCCTAATCGACACCGCCATTCCCTCCTCCCCACCGATTATCACAGAACCGTTCCTCCTCCCCACTGATTACAAATCAAAACATCGATTGGAGCACATCGGCGCTCACGAGTCCATTCTCAGCTCCATTCTCCATCTCCTATCGATTCCCTCTTCATTTTTATTTCGAAAATTAGGGCAAAATCCCTTGCTAAAAGGGACCAAAACTGTATATTATAGGAGAAGTTATACAAACGAACGAATGAAAACCTAGAAGAAGCAGCAGCGAAACAGAAATGGCGCACAGTGGTTACAACAAGCGGCGGGTCGCCGGACGGAAAGCCACCAACCGCCGTCCGAAAGGGTGCCGTCGAGAAGAAACCTAAAGCTAAACTCGTCTCTCCCAAACGCCAGATTCGCTCCACCGAGCGTTTGCTCCGTAAGGTACGATAATTCTTTTCTAGAAATTGGAATTCGTGCTTCTAGACTTCATCATTTGGATCTGTGTCATGAACTCCCTCCCTCCCTCTGTTTTTGTCTTATTGATGAAGTGTATACCCAAAAAAAAAAGAAATTTTTTTTAACCATTGCTGCTGTTGTTGTATGTACACACATAGAACGAAACCTCCACCCCATGAGATTTTAGTAGCCAAAATCAATATGCATATATGCATGGGTGTTACAAATGAAGCTAGCTTTAGCACTTAACATTATGTTCGTCAAGTTTTGACCTGATATGTTGATTGGTTTAACATAATGAAATGCTTATCAATTTTTAATACCACTCATTTCTCTGATTTTGTTAACATATACAACGAGTACTTTTCTAGGCTGTTGGGTTCTTATCAAAACCACACTAGGCACATTAGTTTAATTTTTTGTGTTTTTATCACACTTGGCTGATTAATAGAGGATGAGTTGAATTCAGAGGTCTCCAAAGTCGGGAAAGTTAAGTGGTACGGTCTTATAATCCATAAGAATTTCATTTGGTTAATATATTTTAGAATCTGATATATTTTTTTATCTTCCTTTCTTAAACATATTCAGGTAAGATGCTTGCATTTGTTGGAGTTGTTTTTCAAACAGAATCTGACTTGGTGACAAGTTGATAGGTTAAATTGCCACCTCTAGTAACTACAAATGATTTTTTTTAATTGCTTGCTAACTGCAAACAATCTGTTTGTGCAGGTTGTTTTTGAGTCCCAATTTTGCCCACCACCCAAAAGATCATGGCACCCGTTATTCACTCATTTATCACCTCTCGTTTCATCCACAAGAATGAATGTCACTAGCAGACCAAAACCAAATGAAAATCCACAAACAGAAACTCAGATTTCAATAACATCATCTGGTAACCCTGTGACTAAAGGATATAACAATCCCATTTCAGTTGGGAAAGTCAAGTGGTACGGTCTCATAATTCATAAGAATTTCATTTGGTTGTTGCTTTGTTTGTGTAAAACACCAAAACTTTATATATTTTAGAATCTAATGAATTTTTATCATCCTTTCTTAAACATCATCAGGTAAGATGCTTGCATTTGTTAGAGCTGTTTTTCTAACAGAATCTGACTTGGTGACAAGCCAGTAGGTTAAATTGCCACCTCTAGTACATGGAGAGCCGGAAAATAAGAGTGAATAAGAAGACCAATGTTTTGTTGCTGACCATGTCTAACTTGGAGCTGTTTTCAAACAAAATCTGACTTGGAGCTATTTTTCAGCGCCACTTGTACATGGAGAGCCGGAAAATAAGAAGACCCATGTTTTGTTGTTGACCATATCTCCTTAATTGAACCTGTATCATATTCCTCTGAGAATTTCCAGTAGATCTTGGTTTTTTGGCTAACATTGGTATTTGAGATGAAAAGCATTCTGATTCTGTTGTGTTTCCAAGGACTCGGAAAAAGACTACTTTTCCTGTGGAAGATCATGGTGCTGTTAGTGACAAACTCGTGTTCACCTAAAAAAACTACTAGCGATGATCCATGGGCATTGAGATCATCATATGGGTCTATTTCAAGCAATAACAACCGTTTTTCCATGAACCTACAGGGGACTGGATTGGTTTATGGAATTCCCAATGGATCTGCATTTGATCATTCATTTCAGTCATCTAGTGGAAGTGTTTTGGCCAAGTAAGTGTAATAACTTTAACTATTTGTTGTCCCAATGGATCTGTATTTGATCATTCGTTTCTGTCATCTAGTGGCATTATTCTGACGCTATTCAGCTGCCCTTTTGGCTTGTGTTATTGCTTGGGCATTTACACTGCCCATTGATATAACTGTTGAAACCACAAATCAGGTTAACAAATATACAGTTTGACTTTTTAGGTCAGACCTGCTAGATTTCAAAAACGAAATTAAGAATGAATTTTGAAGATTTTCTAAAGGCCTGTCCACCTGTAGTATTTAAGCATAGCAGCAGTGGAAACTATAATTTAAAGTATGGTTGGGGACAACAGCAGTGGTTTAAAGTATGGTTAGGCACAACAACATAATATGCTTTTTAATCACTGATGGTTTAAAGTATAGTTAGGCACAGCAGCAGTGGTTAAGCAGCAAATGGAAACTGTAATTTTATATATGTTCAGGTCTGTGTTGTAGTTTTCAATTTGGACTCTAGTTCTGGAAACAGAATTGCAGCTTTTAACTGATTTGAAGTGGCTTTGACGCCATAGGTATATAAAAAATCACTATCATCTTTATTTTTATATTCATGAATCTTTAATGTTCATAACTCAAAGCTTGTAATTTTTGTCTCCATTTTTTATCACCTGCTGTCATGCATGGGCTTGGTACTCTTCTTACACAACTCACAATTATGGTATACAAGGTGTATGATTGTTCCTCATCAGGTAGGATAAGGTAAAACTTTCTGTTTAGTGTACGCTTGTGGGTTAGTAGTTTGATTTCTTTCATTTTCCTTCTTGTTTAGTGTACGCTTGCGGGTTAGTAGTTTGATTGGTTTGTTTTAGTAATTGCAAAGCTATATAACAGCCGTTGGACTTGTTCTAACTTCTAAGTTATCTAGTTTCACAAGAGTAACTCATCTTGACTCATTGTATACTTTGAGTTACCCAAATCAACCCATTTAGCTAAAATTGAGTTCAAGCCACAGGGAGAAACAGCACTACTGCTGTTTTCTTCAAGCCACCGTTGGAATAGTAAGTTCTTCCTCTCCTCTCTCTCATAAGTAGAGTATAAATGATCAATTGTTCTTGCGAAAGTTACAAAGTATTCTTTTCCCTTATTTGTGAATCTGTTGATAATTAAATCACTTATTTCTGGATATTGAACAGGAGAAATTTGGTATATGCAGTCAATCAAGATGCCAAGGATGCATTTAAAAAGACGGTGGAACTTGACAGGCTTATAGACATGTTGAAAAATGCAAGTGATCGGGAAGTAAGCACACACTTCTTTACATATTCATTAAACCGCTACTATATGTTTTAAATTGTTTATTTTCCTTGGTAACAGCTTTAAACACTTGTTGTAGAAAATATTCTCACTTTCAATGAGGGTTTTTGGATACAACTTGCAGCTAGAACAAACACTACAAATCCGATGATGATAAAGTACATGTTTATTGTTAGCATACTACTTTTCCATTTGTAAACTTATGTAAACTTTGTAATGAATTGGTTGCTATATATGAATTGTATTATTTTGCTATAAATAGTGTACTTTATTTTGTATTATCAGGTAAATTGTCATTTAATATAGAAAATAGTGATTCTATAAAAAAATATTTTTTTTTTATTTTTTTTAAATCCATGACGCGCAAAAATGTGTGTCATAAACAGATTTATGACGGGGGCTTCCTTAACGTGCATTTTATGACACTCATTACGCGTCATAAAATGCGTGTCATCGTTCGCGTGTCAAGAACTTCTTGACACGCATTTTGCGCGTCAAGAAGCTTCTTGACCCCTGCATCCTTGACGCGCATTTGCGTGTCAAGAATGCACCTTCTTGACGCGCAATGCACGTCAAGAATGCCAGTTTTTGTAGTAGTGCTTCATGTGTAATGCACATGTGTAGTAAAGTGATACAATATTTGTTTGGCAATATTTCAGTTGTAATGCACCTATGTAGTGTCTTTTTAAACAAACATCGTGTGTAATGCACATGTGCATTACAACAATATAATGGTTTATGACTAAGTCCTGATATCTCTAGTTATTCGTTTTCAACAAAACTTCAAGTATGTACTACACATGTGGAATAATATCTGTCAAAATAAATAATAACTAGAAATTGTTTCAAATGGGAACAAAATATAGAAAGTACTAATGAGCATAATAATAAATCAAGATTTATATGAATGAGCAAATGATGAATCAACAACATTAGTTCAATCTCTCCAATAATTAGAGTTTCAATATAAAGGCTTTTGTATTCATTTACAAAATGAATTTGTTTTAGTAACTTAAAAAAAAAACTCTAATAAGTAAAAAAAACTAATTAATATATAATTAGCAAAAAGATACATTTACAAGTTGTCCGGCCTCCATTAGATCATGAGCAACTTTTTGCCCTTTCGTGTTCTGCCGCAACTCCACCTTTAACAAAGTCGAAATGTCAATAATCTGTCACTTTGTTGCGAATGCTACGCATGTGCATCATAACTACTTAACGAATTTTTTTTGACATATATGTGTTTATAATGTCTTTAATATGTACTGCACATGTGCATTGTACTCATAACATGTTTTCCGATCATATTGCACATGTGCTTTGTAGCATATCTTTCAGCTATGTTGCAAGTGTGTAATATACACTTATCGTATCCTTCGACTGTATTGTACATGTTCATTATGTTGCAGAAACATAAATATAACAAAACTTTCAACCATAATTGTGACAACCGGCAATTTTCCACGTTAAACCCGTTAATAACTTGTGTTATATTTCAATAACGTCCGTTACTTCGGTTAACTAGAATGGTTACACGAGCACTGCACATGAGTCTAGACATCGGTTAACTTACTTGAATGTATATAATTTATAATTTTATATAAATTGTATTTTATGATTTCATGAAAACGTTTTGTCATTTGATGTGGCAATTATATTTATTACTTGGAAAATTGGCCTGTAATAATACAAGTTTTCACTCTTTGGCCAATAATAATATGAGTTTTTGAGTTGGTCTGTAATAATACCAGTTTTCGAATTATTGGACTGTAATAGTATGCCGTTAGTTTTTACTTAACGGGGTTAAATCCCTGCCTACGTGGCTGTCCACGTGACTTCATTAATCATACGTGGCATTTTTAAGTGGGGGTTTTAAAAAGGAAAATTGGCCTGTAATAATACAAGTTTTCACTTTTTGGCCAATAATAATATGACTTTTTGAGTTGGTCTGTAATAATACCAGTTTTCGAACTATTGGACTGTAATAGTATGTCGTTAGTTCTTACTTAACGGGGTTAAATCCCTGCCTATGTGGCTGCCCACGTGGCTTCAATGTATTTCTTTTAACAAAAGACTATAGTATAAGGACTAGTTTTGTAATATTTCTAAACTTCATTTTTGTTTTTTATTAAGATATAAAGAAAAAAAAGGAAAAGGAAAACAGGAAGAACAAACAGCCGCAACCACCCTCCGTCGCCATCGCACCTGCCGCCATCCACCCGTCCGCCGCCATCGCCACCGGCCGCAATCGACCCCTCCGCCACATAGGGAGTGATTTAACCCCGTTAAGTAAGAACTAACGGCATACTATTACAGTCCAATAGTTCGAAAACTGGTATTATTACAGACCAACTCAAAAACTCATATTATTATTGGCCAAAGAGTGAAAACTTGTATTATTATAGACCAATTTTCCTTTTTAAAACCTCCACTTAAAAATGCCACGTATGATTAATGAAGCCACGTGGACAGCCACGTAGGCAGGGATTTAACCCCGTTAAGTAAAAACTAACGGCATACTATTACAGTCCAATAGTTCGAAAACTGGTATTATTACAGACCAACTAAAAAATTCATATTATTATTGGCCAAAGAGTGAAAACTTGTATTATTACAGGCCAATTTTCCTTATTACTTTTACGTGGTATATATGTATATATATATACGCATGTCGTTTTATGATTTTATGTGACGGTGTGTCACGTAATCATACGAAGTGTTTCTATAAATTTATAGGAATTTAAAAGCATATAGTTATGAGGTTATAACTATGATTTTATGTGACTTTAAAGTGAATAATTAGAGATTGAAATCTATGATTTTATGTGGTCGTTAAAGTTAATACTTCTCATAAACATTACACGATATAGCGTGTTGAGATGCATACACTCGGTTAGCCATTGTTTACGTTTTGCGTTATTCTTCATTAGTCTCGTTATCCTTTTATAAACTTTGAGGGACACACTTTGCAATTAGCTAAACCTGGCCTCATATTATATAAAATCGCAGGGGCTGATTTTGTCAAAATTTGAAAACTCCATTTAAAGACTTTTATTGTGAACCCCCACGTTCACTCTGGCAACCGAAAAGAAAAAAAACGAGTGTGCGCATTCAATCAGGTCGGTTATGGAAATGCTAAGGGTAGACCATCAATGGTAATAATCAAACTCATCATTTAGTTGGTTCCCATTTCCTATTCTCAGTTTCTGCAAGATCTCTCCATCGTTTTCTCTTCACCCCCGCAAAAAGAACCCACTAAAGCCAAAGGAGGATCCGGTTAAACACCGCCACAGCACCACCGCTCGATCACTATTTGATTGTATCTTTGGTGATCGTAAACCACTATTCGAACCTCACTGACCACCACAAACAACTGTTGAGTCATCGGGAAGCTACCAGTTTGTAATCCAAGTTCGTGTTCGAAAGCGGGATCGTGTTCAGGTTCGGTTTTCACATCGCAAACGCATCGATTTTCATCCCCAACTTAAGGTATGCCTTAATCTATGTCATTCGAGCATTTTATGAGTTGTTTGGTCGTGTTTCACGTTTTTCCGGTGACCGGAACCCAAGTCCGATCACCGGAGTTCATGGATGAAGAAGATGACACCGTTACAGAACTACTTAAGTACTAAACTTGCTGATTGATTAGCGTCCTCAGGGCCTGGCCGAGTGGCCAGGCTTTTGATCCGTAATATATAGGTCGCCGGTTCGATCCTCCCAGCCCCAATTCTTTTCGCGTTTTTTTTCCTAAGCCCTTTCACTGTTTGAATAAAACCGATGCCATGCGAATTTGTTAACAAACTCAGCCCTAGCTTGGTTGGTAGGGCGCTGCTTTGCAACCTCTAGGTCACGGGTTCGAGTCCCGTGACCCCTATTTCTGTGGTTTTATATTTTTTTTAAGGATTCCATGTATTATTTGGTCTAAACTCAAAACTTATATTACAAGCCTATTAAATCTCGACCCGTGATACTCTTAGAACGTATATATTATGAACACATTACGATTTAAATGGATTGAGATTTTATAGTCTTGTTATTATTAATAAAAATTAGTTTTAAACATAGAAAAATAGATATATTTGAATTATTGCCATGTACTTATATTCATGCGAACGTTTTAAAGACTTTACTTTAAACTCTTGAAGACTTGTCACGGCATATAAATATATATATATATATGGGACGTTTTATTTTTCATACATATGATTATGTTCATGTATTTATATATAAATTTAAGAATACATATACGTTCACCCGATCGTCTCTACATTTATTATTTGGAGAACAAAACATACGCACATTGATTTTTTTGTAAATCTTAGTGTCCTCGATTAAATATCATTTTTTTTACTGCTTTCGAACAAACGATTTTATCGCGTATTGATATTGTCACCTACGTCACATTTGGAATTACTTGTTATTGAACCGTCGTCTAGGCTATGTTACTCATGTGCGGACACACACTTACGTATGTAAATTCAATAGGTGCTTGGTAGTTACGCAAGACTCGGAGTCTTACTAAATTGTAGCAGCGCACCCTAAGGTGAGTTTCACAACCATTACGTTACGTCTGGTTTTGAACGATAACACACGCAAACACGTTACACCCGGGTTAGGGTGATAACACGACAACGTTTATGTATGATTAAAGTAGAAATCCAACATATATCACATGTTCACGTAAAATGCTTATCTTTGAAAGTCCTTACTTATCGAACCGTTAATAGTTAATAGCGAGGGGATATTGGGTAGTACTACTGGGGTCTGACAAACCCCACTCAGCGGGCACGAGATGCACCACCCGACTGGCGGTCGGACTGAGGACAATGTCAGCCTAAACTTACCGTGATCGAGTAGACACGGGGAAGGCAAACCACGTAAGGAATTATTCCTACAACTAATTGGTCAGCTTCGGTTGCGAACGTTTTAGTGACATGAACTTAGGCTCGCTACCTACGTTATGGATTGTACTGTTAATATACATGCTTACATACGAATAAAAATTGTTGTATTCGTACTGCATAACTATACTAGTTATACTTATGTGCTTATGTGAACTCACCAACATTAGTTTACA
>JBCNJP010009588.1:0-28429 GCA_039602395.1 Deinandra increscens subsp. villosa
GTATGGTAAAAATACATTAAATATAAGGAAAAATAGAATTTAATACTTTTGTGTTTTTCTTATTGGCAACTAATAATTCTATTTTTAACATTGGCATCCAATAGCCCCACTTTTACACATGTTTATTTCCAATGGTTCATCTGTTAAAAAAGTTGGAGCTAACGAAAAAGTGACATGGATGATTACATGGTTTTTTTTTTCCTTTTCTTTTAAATGTTTCATTTTATGATGTGGCATACATGTGGCATACAAACCACCCCCACCACCATCACCACCTCCCCACAACCACCATCATCTCCTCCTCACCACCATCATCACCACCCCAAAAGCACTCCGACGCACCAGCACCACCCCACTACCACCATCACCACCTCCGCCCATCACTCCGACGCACCACCGCCACTCCACCACGACAACCACCCCACCGCAACCACCGAAATCCGCCGACAAAAAATCTAAGGCAACAGTCCCTCTCCTGCAACTTAAAAAATTTGCGGCAACTCCGACGACTCGAATTTAGTGATCAAACGAAATGAATGTAGTGATCAAATTGCTCAAATTCATAGTGTTTGACTTTTCAAAGTCAAACTTCGTGAACTTTAACCTCAAAATTGGAGGTGAATTTGTGATTGTTGGTGTTGGTGATTGATTCTAGTAATTATAGTTCTTAATCTTGAATTCATTGCAACTTACATAACTGATTTTGGTGAAGATTTACTCGAATCCGGAAAATCACAATGATAACTTCGAAGCTTTGGTCTTTAATGGCGGATTTTAGATTTCTTGCTTATACGGCGCAAATCTGGTACCTACAAGTTCATTTTGATCATACAAAGCTATTGGCGTAGTCAAATTTCAGTTTAGATCAGAATTGAGTTAATACCCAGTTCATGTTCATCGTGGTTCTCACATTCAGACATTCAATCTGCAATAAAACTGCATAACAATGGTGCTAGTTTGAATCCTTTCTTCGTCACGAGTTCAATGTAAGTTACGGAATCAATTTTGGTTCAAAATTGAAAGAGATATTAGTGTTTGAAGATTGTTGTTTGTCGCCGGAAAAAATGATATTCGTCGGAATTGCGATATTCAGCCGGTGATGGTTGTTTATCAGTCGGAGACGATGATGGTGGTGGCTGGTGGCCGGAGAAGACGACAGGAGGTCGCTGGAGAAGACGACCGGAGGTGGTGATGGTGGTGGGGTGATAATGATGATGACTATATAATTTAAAAAATAAAAAAATAAAAAAAAGCCACGTCATCATCCACGTCACTTTTCTGTTAGCCCCGTTAATTTTTTTAACGGAGGGACCATTGAAAATAAACATGTATAAGCGTGGGACTGTTAGATGTCAAGGTTAAAAATGAGATTATTGGTTGACAATAAGGAAAACATGAGATTATTAAAATTTACTTTTCCTAAATATAAATATAAAAATGAAGTATAAAAACTTACTTTTCATTAACTAGAAAATAAAAATACATTAAAATGAACATAAAGATTAATTCATTTTAGTTTGAGCTTCAGTTCCTTTTAAATTTAAAATAACTAAATAGAAATATTAAAGATTTAGGATAACATTTTAATGTCGAGTCTAGCTGTTCGAGATGTTATTGATAAATTTATCATAAAAAATCCAGATGTTAGTGTTATAAAACAAAACAAAAAAAATTTTAAAAATCACATTTTGGTTATTTTTTTCTTATTAAAACATAACAAATTTGACACATTTTTTTCAACTTTTACTTCACCATAATTAAGCACATCTCTAATGAAATGCAATATAACTTGGTTCTCTCATAAAAATGATGTGTGGATAACTCAATTGCTCTCATATTGTCACACTTGACAATTGCAGCATCAGTGGTAAAACCAAGTTTATTTACTACACCCTTAAGCCAATAGCCTCTTTAACAACTCCCAGTTAAAACTTTAAACTCTGACTTAACGGTTGATAAAGCTGCTATCTTTTGTAGAGATGCTTTTCAAGTTATTGTACCACCGAACACTTGAAAAACATATCCAACAGTAGATCTACCTCTATTTGGATCTTTTGCAAAATCATTATTGTAATCACCCGTTACCCATATTTTACTTTATTACAACATTTGTAGATGATAGACCCATTTTTTTTCTTTTAAATACCCAAAACAAGGTTGTTAAGTTCAAAACATATTTTATAAACTCCACTGGTGTAAATATTCCTTAACTAAAACTTCCAATAACTTTTTTTTTAAATGATATTTTTTAGAGAAACAAAACCAAAACAGCTAAAAACTAATCCAAACAAATAAATTAATTTTTTTGTTCAAACAAAAATTAGTATTTTGAATAATAATGGACACCACTCTTACTTGTGTACCAAAGGTCACAGATTCAAGTTTTGGGAGCAGCGATTTTAAGATGCAGGGTCCATTTGATGCATGTATTGCGTCGACTTCCCAGGGCTCCCCCAGATAACACGAGGGGGGTCTATGGGGATTTCTCCCCACCGACTAGACCCAGGATATCCAGTCCCGATAGTTGACTTGGGTTTCCTCCTGAACTGACGTTGACCTTGGATATGATCAGGTGAGTAGTTTTAAAGGCCCCAATCAGTGATCTGAACACATTACCGTTAAAAAAAAATAATAACAATTTAAAAAGTGAAACTTTTGAATTCAATTTATCCGTACTAGGGTTCCATTATTGTGGATGATCCCATTACCAAATCACCTACTCCCTCTGGCCCGTCGTCCTCATCTCGCCAATCACTCCACCAAGTAGCTAAAACTGGAAGAGCTTCTCATTTCCTGCCATTTGGTACCCTATCGCTCCTTCAATTTCTTACGAACACACTGATTCATGTTCATTGTTTCTAATTTTTTGTTTCTGTTCTTAAATGTTCCAAACATAGGAAATGACCACCTGGTAGTGACTTGGATGCGGCTGGTTAGAATTTGAACTTAGTCTGAAGTTAGGTATGCTCGAATTCTTCTGCATTTCTTCATTTTTGTAGAATTTTGCTTTACGAATTCCTAGGTTTTCTGAAAATTGAACTGTTAGTGGACAATATGGCGTCTATTGATGGTCGCTGCTTAGATCTGGCGAGAAAGAAACAATCGAGTTCATATTATCGTAAAAAAATAATTTACTGAGCAGAAGGAATAATCAAATCTTATAACTATGTTCTGCTATGGAAATTTGGATGATACAGATTCGGTTATGAACAATATTGATGATACGTTTTGGAAATTAGGTTGGATTTTTAAAGTTTAAACAAGAATCCACAAGTTCAAACAAAATGTTTTGCTTTCTTGTCTTCTTCCCCAAAAAGTTGTGCACAAAATCCGCATATAATAACACAATGGGACCCTGTAGAAAGCAATTAACCATTACTGATTTGAAACTTATTATTTTTTTTATCAGTTTGTTTAGATATTTCAGTCGGTTTTTTTTTCAACCTCCACCACCTACATAGTTTAAAAAGGAGCACTATAGCTTCCGTCAGTATGAGGTGAAAATCGTACACGGGGCACAAACTTGAGGTGTGCTTCTTTGTACATGGGCTAGTTGTTTATCAGGAAGTTGTACATATATTTTTTTTGCTATATTTTGTTGAGTTGTTGTACATAGAGGTTATTTACATATTAAATCTTATTTATATCTATATTTTATAAAAGTACATTGCGTTTTGCATACATGATGTGTGCGCCTTCACTTCACCATTTGCCATATGCTCCTGTCTATGTTCTTTGACCGTCAACCAAGTTGATTGACTTTCTTGTAATATAAAAGGTGAAAAAATGTTTATTTGATTACGAGGTTGTATTAATCTTATAATTGGATGGTTCAAGTGTTAGACAACACTTGATTATTTAAAGAGTTAATAGATATGTAAGTAGAAGCATGATTTAATTATCCCACCATTAAAACCTGATTATTGCAACTTCAAGTTTAGTGGTGGTGTTTGCCCTTGTGAAAAACAAGGAGATGAAACGATAGATTCCTGTCCTTTTATGGATGGTGAATTGATCAATTGTCACGTATCAACTTTCAGTCGCATATCTTCAGAATCCTGTCTTTTTATTGTTTAATAAAGATGGTACGCGACATATACTCGTCTAGATAACCATAGGCCAGTATCAGTTCATATTTATTCAAGGTTTTGTTGCACCTTTTAGGTCCCTACTTTTACCTATTGCTCAAACACAAAGAAGTGGCTAATTAACATCAAAACAATGTAAGATTTATTTTATGATTCAGTGTGATATGGCTTATTATTAATGAATATCTTTCTATCAGATAATTTGGGATCTTGAACAGTAGAAGGCTACACAGAGGCAACAATTAGTTGTATTTTCATGCAAAAATGGCAGAATATGAAAATAGTCACCATAACTATTCCACACAAAGTGAGACCGCCTTGCAAGCTATAAACACCATAATCCAGCTCCATTTTGAGAAGACCCTGGAGAAAAAACGAGCCGTTGATCAACAGAAAAAGGAGCTATGGAAGCTGTTCCAACTCTTCTTCCTCTTCCTGGTCCTAGTGTTTGCCGCACAGGTCAATTCCACCCGCCTCAAGTGCCGCCACTGCTGGATACCCATTGGCCTCCTCTCCCTTTGCCACATCATCTTCTATGTGTCACTGGCTCAGACTCTTCGGTGCATCAATGGGTTCAAATATCAGAGGAGATGCCACAAGCTGACCCTTGGGTTAGCCACTGAGCGGCTCAGGCAGATGAACACTGGTGCGGTAGATGCAAGTGCTGGTGGTAAAGATGTTATGGGTGATGAGTTTGAGGTACATTATCAGGAACCACCCAAGAGTTACTTTGGTAAGTTCAAGAGGAATTGGGCTTTACATTTTGGGTTCTTGATTTTGATCTATGTGTTTATGGTATCTTCATCTATTGTTGTTCTTTGTTTCTAAATGCCTGTAGTTTAGGCCCAGATATTTTGTAGCTTTTAAATCTTTTAAAATGATATTTTATCCTGATATTTTTAGTTGGTTCAAGTTTATAATCAACTAGAATTTGCTATCCATGCGTTGATGCATGTGTTTGTTGTCTATGGCATTTTGTGTTTTGCTATATAATACTTCAAACAATTGGAAAAAAAGACAAATTAGTTTTAAATAATCTAAAGTTTCATCAAAATTGGCTGACATTAATCTTAGAAAAAAAATACATTTTCTTAAACAATAAAAAAAAAACCCAGTTATTCAACAACACAGAAAGTCAGAAAAACATTTTCTTCACCCAAGAAGACCTTAAACAAATTTCCACAATTTATCCTAGTATTCAATTATGGCTTTTAATAGATTTTCAAGGTTTGCTGGGAGGCAATTTTCCAATAAGAAAACACAAAGAGGCCTAATTGGTGAACCTGCAATACAAAGATTGCATTCTAAAACATCAAAGCAGATAAAGATCAAGCCACAAAACAACCAAAATCGTACTTACAATTGCGTCACGTAAAGGGGTATGTACCTACAACAACTGAAAAAGACACTTAACACTCATAATAGTATTAAAAAACACCAAAAAAAAAGAGTCAACAATAACCATTAGGATTGTATACTAAAGTCATGTACATGGTTCTTTAGGCATGCTGAAGTTTTGGGTCAGCCAAACGACCATCAAAAGCATGTGTCAACAAGTATAATAATAAATGGCTAAAAGCTTAATTGTGTGTATAGATCTCTCTAAATATGATGAATGTAACTTTTCCCACTGTTATGCAACAAACTAACATAACTTTGGTAATTTTTTGTAATACTTTTATCACCTTGCACCTCTATTCCTACGAGGTAGAGGTAAAACTGTGTACATCTTACCCTCATCTGACCCTACCTTAACTTTGCTATTAGTGGATTTACTGAGTATGATGATGATGATGATATATCTAAATCATACATAACTCTTGGACGTTTATCACCTTGCATCTCAGAAACTTTATCCTCTTGCATCTCAGAAATAGAGACAACTGTAATGGTGGACATTAAGAAACAACTTCATCACAATATTTTCAGTGTTATCTAGAACAATTGTCAGTAGTTCAGTACCAATCACAAATGATAAGAGGTAATGACTAACTAATATAAAAGTGAACATAAATTTTGACAATTAATTACAACTTTATCTTGATGCTTCCTTTAGTAACCATTACAGTTGTCTGAGAACCCATTTTATCAACCTGATTATATGAAACCGGGAGTTAAGAGGGTTCCTACCTGTGATTGATGTTGGAAATATACCTACATGAATGTGTCCTTTGGGATCATTTATTAATAATTGCCAAAATGATATAAAGTCATATAAAGTCCTTATTAATGTATGACATAAAGTCCTTATTAATATAGTCATTATTTGATGAGAATAATGACATAATATGAAAGGTCTCTTGCCCTTTGATGTCTTATAAATATATGACTAGAAAACATAAACACCACCACATACACTATTCTCTCTAGTCACAAAATCCATCAATAGAAGACATCTAAAGGGAAGAGGAAGATCATGACTATGGCATCATCACCGTCATCTATAATCTCAATCTTTATCGGTATGTCCTCACCTTATATGTATTAGTGTATTACTTGATTGAATTGATCAACATGTGGTATCAGAGCGATGTTGATTATTTCAATTCAATCTTGTAATCACTTTATTTACTTTGTGATTTTAACCGAAACCGAAACAATATATATGTTTATAATTGGTTTCATTAATATTATGGAATTTCATCATTTGAAGCCATGCGCAATATATTCATCACTGGAATCTGTTGTTTTAGTCTTTTAAAATTGTTAATAATAATTTATCATATAAAATGGTGATATTTTGGCATCTATTATCTGCACAAATTTAGTTATAAATTTTTACTTTTTGACTAAATTGTTAGTGTCATTATGAACTTGTTTATGATGCCATGTGAATTATAATTCTACAAATATCGAAATTCCATATGTTTTGGTAAATATTATATTTATCTACGTTTATTTTATAAATGTAGTATTTGTTGTATATGATTACATATGTATGCTACATATAATATTTATTTGAGACTATTAATGTATTCATAAGTGTTATTTATTAGAACTTTTGTATTAATCATACACTTAAATACTTAATTGTAACTTTAATGGAATTTATTTTGGTTTCTATATTGAAGTTTAATGCTATCATTTAAAGTAGTCATGTGTGTTGTTAATTAGTGAACCCAAAGGCCAATTATTTAGTGATACACATGATGACTTTAGGCTAAATTACATAAATATTGCATTTCTATCCAAAGGAGATGTGTTGTACTTATATGTCATAATTTATCTCTTAAAGCATGTTCATAATACTTGAATATTGGTCATAGCCAAAGCGAAACCAATGTTCAAGTAGAACCTTATATTTGATTTGTTCATAACATTTGAATATTGGTCATAGCCAAAGCGAAGCCAATGTTCAAATAGAACGTTATATTCAATTTGTTCATAATACTTGAATATTGGTCATAGCCAAAGCGAAGCTAATGTTTGAGTAGAACTTCATACTTAATTTGTTCATAACATTTGAATATTGGTCATAGCCAAAGCGAAGCCAATGTTCAAATAGAACTTTATATTTAAATTTGTTCATAATGCCTAATATTGGTCATAGCCAAAGCGAAGCCAATGTTCAGGTAGAACCTTATATTTACTTTGTTCATAATACTTGAATATTGGTCATAGCCAAAGCGAAGCCAATATTTGAGTAGAACTTTATACTAAATTTTCTCATAACATTTGAGTATTGGTCATAGCCAAAGCGAAGCCAATATTCAAATAGAAATTTATATTCAATTTGTTCATAATGCTTAGGTGATAGGCAAGTAACCAAAGCGAAAGCCGATTCATTTAAGTAGAACCTAACTAGTCTGTTATTTTGGTGTTATAACAGAATATGTCACATCTTCTTTTTTGTTTTAAAACTTTGTGCCTTATTACTATGCCTTAATTTATGATTATGCATTCTATTATGCCTTAGTTCATCATAATGTATTATTATTATGGCTTAGTTTATGATAGTGCATTTCTATTATGCCTGAGTTTATCATTATCATCGTGCCTTAATTTTTTAAGTACCCTATATAATCACTCTTAGATCTTCTTTCAAACTAATATAACCTTTAATCTCCATAAATTATCCACTCTAGATTTACAATCACTAAATGTTTCCATACAACTTTTCCTCTTATCATAATGATCTTGATTATCTGTTAAGACAAAAGACTCTCATTGCCTTACGATATAAATATATTACAGTTAGGGCATTATAAACGAGTGAAGTCAAATGTCTCTTATGATGATAAAGATTCCCTAAATATCAAAATCAATAGAGATGTTTTAGATATCCTAATCTAAACATTGAGTGAGTAATAAAAATTCAAATGAACTTCTTAAATGCATCCAAACACTTAACATCTAATATGCTTAGTGCAAAGTATAAATTAGGTTAATGATTTAGTGAACACATCATAAAACATGACCCTTAAAGGGCTTACACATGTTTCAAAATTGAAGGTTTTTCTAGTGCATTTCTTAGTGAATCCTTTCTTGGCACAATTACATGCTACTTAAAAATTAGTCATGACACTTATAAGTACTAGAAGGAAAATGAGTGCTTGATAGCATTGTGCATAAAGGATATATAATGCCTTAAATTAGAAAAGCGGTTTTGTTCACCTCACAATCACTAACCCATATATAATTAAAATAAATTAAAAAAGGAGGATAGTTCTAAATACTAAAATAAGATACAAGAAAACTTCCAGTTCTAAATCCCTATAGGAACAACTGGCTAACAAAGAATAATCAACAATGATAATTGTGCCCATTAATTTTAAGATTAACACAGTGGATTAAATCTAGTCTTATAAAGATCTCTTATAATCCATACACTAGGAATAAACCAAACAACCACTATTATGAGAGTAAGTGACAAAATCATTATCAAAGTTGTACAAACCATGAAAATCTATCAATGTACTACACTTTATGATACCTTATTATGATCCAAGATCACTTGGAACCTAGTATCATTACTAAAGTAAGACATCGACGGTTATAAGGTTTCAAACGACTATGACAAATGTCACTACTACCCTAAACTCTCAAAGTTGTTGGTTATACTTATCTAGTTGTCTTTACGTGAGTTGAAATCTTTATAACTTATAACTAGATAATAAATGTTCACAATCTTTGTTATCACGTAAGTGAGAACTTAACAAAGAGAATATGTGTATAAGGGAATAAATAAGTTTCCACTAAGAGTTCTAACTCAACAAAACTCAAATATATTAGTGGACCTTATCCTAGAATGGAATATTTGGGCGTAACACATTTATCACTCATTTACTGATTATTTATTCTTGTACTTAAATAAGGAAAAATATATTTCTCACCTTAAACTTTTAAGGACGAATTTGAAAATCAACTTAACCATAAAATAAAAGGTTGTGAGATTAGATTTAATAGATTAAATACTAAGATTGACATACAAATTATGGTAACACTCTCAAATCCATTAGGATCATACTAGTGTGAACCAGTAGATCATGTATGGTACTTCTAAAGATACATTATTAAGTTATGCATCTAAGTATCCTTATAAACATGATAATAAATATGTCATCTAAGTTATACATCTATTTCTATATACCAAGGCTCTAAAAACAACAAATCATATGCTAAACAAGGTTACCTAATATGTCCCTAAAATTCCTTCTGAAATCCGGACATGAAGGAAACTAAGTATAAACCATATGATTAGTTATTAGCCGTAATTAAACCTTAAAAATCCTCAACACTAAGCATGTTGCATACCAAGTTCCTAAGAAATTCTAAGATTAGTGGGAGCAATCAAAGTCCTTATCAATGATTTCTCTTCTGATGTCAGTGGGAGCAGTGAAAAGTCCTTACTCATGACTTACCTAAAAGTACAAGAGGCGGGGGGAGAGACAAAGTTAAATTTAAATCTGAATTTAACTCCGATTACACCTCTTGTACACCACGCTACTATAACACTGATTCACTTCCACACACTTAGAAATAATGTTACTCCTAATAATACCTGACTTAAATGCTCAAGAGGAAATCTATGAAACTATTAATGTTCTGCTTCAACTCGTTAGATCCAGCTTAGCAGGTCATCAAGGTATGAAGTTTCCTATTAACTTTGATGATTATGAACCTACCTTAATAAAGCTTACATGGATATTGGAAAGATTACTAATCGTATCTCTGATTTAAGAGCCATTATTAGAAATCAATCAACTTATCTGATGGAATAAAGCTATTATTAATGAGCTTAACTCCTTAAATCAAAATAACGTTAGAAGTTTAGTTTTCCATAGCTAAACTGAAATCCGAAAGGAGAAATTAAACGATATAAATTGTTGTTTTCCTAAAGGCGATTAACAAGTTAAGAATTCCTTTTCTAAAGGGTTCTTTGAGAGATAATCATTGTCCTTATTACTCACTCATAATTACGAGAGACATTTAACGACCTTATAAGATATCTTTCCTTAATACTCACTTAACATGAAGACATGTTCATAAACTAAACTAAAGGTTTCAAGCCTGAAAGTTAAAGAACACTTAGTCTTTAAGATGAGTAAATATAAAGGGTTAATATAAGCAAATTTACAAGTGAATTTAAAATTTGATGAAGCTATAAATGTAACAATTCTTAATCAAGAATAAGTGGATAAATTGGGCCTACCTTAAGATGAGTGGGAGCAACTAATACAATACTTGCCCTTATATATACATTATTTTAGGCTAGTAATATGTTAGTTTTGTTGCATGAGTCAAAGCGACTTATTTTCGCATAATTTTGACATTAAAGTCTTGAAGATGTTTCTTATACAATAAGCATCAAAATACATCAAGATCAAACTAATAATTATTAGATTTAACCATGTGTTGAACACATTACAACATGCAACGTTGCTCTTTATTTGTAACTCTAGTAACTAAAGGAGATTACTAATAAAGGTTCAAATCTTATGTTCAAGTCTATACTCGTTTAAGATATTGCCTTCATTGCTGAAATACTAAGAAATGATGAAAATCATTTTCTAAGTTTAGTGCATCATAAACCATTTAAGATGGAATTTCAATATCTATAATAAACGAAAGACTATAAAATTTAAACTATAGAAGAAGTGAGAAACTTAAAATAGTTGACTATCTCTAAATTTTGACTTTATTGTATTCAAAGGATATTAAATGTCAACTCAGGGGTATATCCTTATGTCTGCGGACAGATTTATCTCATGGATCATGGATGAGTCATAAGAAACTGATAACAACAACATAAGTTATTATGACATGATATGTTTGTCACTAGATGTTGTTGGTAAATATCAGTAGACTAATAATTCCGTAACTCCATATATAACATATTGAATACTCATTGTGATAAAGTCAGCTATCCTAATCTCTTAAAACAGTAACAGTTTTGAGAGGAGCTGCATTAAATTTTCGATACAAGATTATTATTTATTTAAGAACAAGTAGAGGAAACTAAGTCCTTGTATTAAAAACATTCATGATATGCTTAAGGATCCTATAACTTAAGGTCTATCCTCATAAGTCTTTTCTAAGAGCTCATAATAAAGACGAGGTTTACTAATGACCGATCATGTCATAATATGAATAACTAATTATTAATTATTCCTCATCAGTTTTGATTTATTTTGTCTCTGAATATGTTATGCATGCCTAAATGACATATAGACAGTTTTACATATAAATCAAACGTTAAGGGCATCAATCTAGTCATTTTGGTCCTTAATTTCTTATGTTCGTTTTGCGATTGTAGTATGATTAATGGGGGTCTTGAGTTTAGAATAACTCAATGACTGTATTTTTCTACTACAGTTTTAAATTCGAAATCTGATGAGTGTTATTAACTTGGCCAAACTTTAGAAATTCTCATCATAAATGATCGCTCGGACAAGTGGGAGAATGTTGGAAATATACCTACATGAATGTGTCCTTTGGGATCATTTATTAATAATTGCCAAAATGATATAAAGTCATATAAAGTCCTTATTAATGTATGACATAAAGTCCTTATTAATATAGTCATTATTTGATGGGAATAATGACATAATATGAAAGGTATCTTGCCCTTTGATGTCTTATAAATATATGACTAGAAAACATAAACACCACCACATACACTATTCTCTCTAGTCACAAATTCCATCAATAGAAGACATCTAAAGGGAAGAGGAAGATTGTCACACCCCGGTCAACGGAATCGGGTGTGAGCCAGAATGGAATCATAGTCGAGGATACATAGAACACTTCTAATAATTTAAAAACTTCATAAAACATTAATTCGTTTCATTGCAGCGGAAAAGATAGTGGGAACATTAATGTCTTACAATTTAAAAACATAAGTCTTAAAATGATTATTAAAAGCATGAAACGGTTAAGTTGGATAGTCGGGACTATGACTCCAAGAACAGGTCCGATAGCATTTGTAAGCCCCACTTGCATGTCTTCAGAAAGTCTTGTCAATTACCTAAGAAATCATGAATATAAAACAGGTCAACATAAAGTTGATGAGGTTCACAGGTTTAGGACTCGATAGTTAAACAGTTGTAAAACAGTTGTAAAACAGTTTCGGTATACTTAAATATTATCAGGGTTTATTGTTGTGGTTGTATGATCTCACCTGAACCTTGATTTCAAATACTAACGGTTTACCCACCCGGCATCTCTTGCCCAGAGATGTTAAACAGTGCAGAATAACTGACGTGTACCCCCAGACAATCCGGAGTCAGAACTGGAGCTACCAGTTAGGGTAGGGTTGTCAACCCAAATAGATCTATTCACTAGCTATCGTTTCGTACAGAACTAATTAAAATCAATTAATGATGGGATTTCGGTTGTACAAACGTTTATAACGATAATGTACCAAGTTGGGCAATCAGTAAGAGAACAAGTAGTCATACGGCTAACAAGTAAACCATAATATTAAGTAAAAAGCATTTAATCAGTTTTCATGATTTCTCCCCCAAGTATAAAGCAGTTAAAAGGAAAAGGGGCCGTGAAACTCACTGGTTCAGCAGATAATCGGGATTTAAGCAGCGAAGGACGGTAGCACGTAACGTGATAACGGTTGTCGAGACCGCTACAAATAATCCTAAACTTAAACCTATAGATAGGGTAAGTAGGGTATCAATCCAGGGGAGTTAGTGGTTACTAGTGATTTAGAATTTAACTAGCTAACTAAATTAACTACCTAAACCTAGATTACTGTCACTAACCTAGATTGACCTAAACTAAACTAAATTAATTTAATCTAATTAATTAACTAAGATTGCCTCTTGGCTGTTTTGAGTTGTTGGAGTGATTTAACTAACAAATTAACTAACTTTAACCTAGAGATTGATTGAATTACCAAAGAGACAAACCTAACCACTTCTGGGTCCTGGTTGGCTACCGATCTAAACAAACCTAATTACTTCCTAGCGACACATAGACATGCCCCCCAATTGCCTCCCTGACCTAATAACCTAAGTTCCTAATGGGCTGATTAGTCCTGCCGCAAGAAAGTGCTGGATCAATAAACAGGGGACCACTAAAACCCTAGATCACACTACTACAAAAAACGCCTTTCTTGACGCGCAATGCGTGTCAAGAAAGGGGTCAGATGACGCGCATTTGCGCGTCAAGGAAGGCCATGTCAAGAAGCTTCTTGACGCGCAAAATGCGCGTCATCTACTTCTTGACGCGCGAACAGTGACGCGCAAACAATGACATTCCATTCATGACGCTCGAAAATGCGTGTCATCTTTAGTGTCGTCTGTGATTTTATATAAAATTTTAAAATTTCATTTTTCGGTGTCGTTTTTTTATGACATTCAAGTTTGGGTGTCATGCTTTGCGTGTCATGCTTTGCGTGTCATGCTTTGCGTGTCATCTTTGTTTTTTTTTTTTAATTAATTTTTTCTAAATTTCTAATATCCATACTAAATAACATATATCACAATAATATAGCTGCTGGGAAAACACTGCATTTCATACAACGTGCTGAAAATAATTCAGTTCATCCATGTTCATACAATTCGATCACGACAAAAGTAAAATGTTCAACGTTTACATATATCGATCCCTAATGCACGTCCCTATCTAAAAATGAAGTTGCAGGCGTACTTGACCCATTCTTCGCGGATCTCGTCAAAATCGGCATCCGTGTAAGCATTACCATCTCCACCAATCTATGTAATGTTTAAATATGAGAAAAAGTGTTCATCAAAACATGAAGTTAGAATATGAGAAAACTTACATTGTTATGTTCAAGGACTATAACACCCTGCCGTACAACCTCCTTCATAAATTTTAAGACATAATAACCACATTCTGTATTTCCCGGTTGGAGTGGACACTACACAAAAATAGAAGATGCAATTATGTACCAGTTAGAACATGTGGTAATCAACAATACCTAAAACTATAAATATGTTCTTAAAACCATTCTTTGGCATTTACACCCTGCTTATTCAAATGTCCATTGATTTTTACCATCCAAAGTCATACCAAAGAATATAACAGTAAGAATTAAGCTAAATCAATAACATATTAAATTAATCCTAATATTTTTTTGACTGCATTAGATTTACAGGTAATATAAGAAAGCCTAAGCAAACAGTGATCGGTTAAATGTGAACATGAACGCAATTGAATGACGAGAAGGCATAAATTTTTTTAGCTAACAATACACATACTAAATCTGAACATAAACAGAAGTAAATGAACAAAAGGCATAATAAGTTCAAATAAACTCTTACCCCACTTTCCATTAACCATTTGTACAGGAAAAGACCTGTGGGTTGAAGGTAATGTTTTTAGTTTTTTTTTAGTACCAAATTAACCATAATTTGTACAGGAAAAGACCTGTGTAAATCTCCATCTGATCTTTTAGTTAGCCTTTTGAACTTCTATTTTACCTTCTAATCTATATAAACTTAAGATGCATGACTACTTTGGCTCTAGATTTCTTACAAGTCTACCAATTTATGAAGAAAATTAAACCTGTCCTGTAGATCCTTATGTGCTCTTTATTTATAATCCATAGAGAATATAATTTAGGCTTTAGCAAGATGAAATCCACAAGTAAACACAACCAGTCCAATTGGTGGAATTTACAACAGTTACAGCAGATCATAACAGCTTGGTAGCAACAGATGACATATACCAGAATTGCAATGCATAGACCTATATAATTGGACATAGTTGGTGACTATGAATTGGACAGCAGCAGATCATAACAGCTTGGTTTAAAAAAGTTCAAAGCGCACAAAAGCGATAAGGTCAAAAAAAACAACTACTACACAACAACAATTAAAAAACTAACCTATGATAAGATGAAATTAGGATTACGAAGCAGCGAGTGACCTGGGAGGCTAGGACTGAAGGCTGACGAGACTAGAGAACCCACAGGGAGGAAGCTTTTCCGGTTTTACCTCTAAAAATCTTGAGGAGAATTTCCGATTTCCCCCCAATACTCATGTTTAAGCTTTCTGGGTTATATATTTGAGAGGTTTTTGGGTCAGAAATATCAAATGTTTAACCAAACCTAGCCCAATTAATTGAGAGTGGAGTAAACATAAGCATATACCAGAATTGCAATGCATATACCAGAATTCAATCATATAGCTTCATGAAAATACTAATTAAAAAAACTAATACAATTCAATCATATAGCTTCATATGTAGCAACAGAAGACATATACCAGAATTGCAATGCATATACTAGCAGCAACATAAGCATATACCAGAATTGCAATGCATTTTTTATTATCAATAGCTAGCTAAGTAAAAATGCTCTTATAATGAGGTAAAGCATCACAGAAATGCTCACCGTTGAGTTGACCCATTTGAGTTTACTTGTCTTCTTGGATCCAATTTGTACATTATACAAGGCAATTGCCCTGCAAAAGAAATTGATTTGTATTACTAAAACCTTATATAATGATTTGTGCATTTCTATTATTTACTTACGCATCAACTATTTGCTTAAACTGTAGATGGACAGAGGTTGGCCTTAAGGAATCAAGATAATAGCATTTCATGTTTTTCATGTCTAGTACACCCAGCACCCAATGTCCTCTACAAAAAAAAGTAACCAGAAACATGTCAAACAATTGATAGATCAAGCAAAACAAAATTCTGTTAAAAATCAAACCCGGGATTGTAGGGCAATAGGACGATGTCATTGTCCTTTCTTTCTCTTAACCGATCTGCAACGAGTCGACTTGAATCATCGACATTTTTAGACATCCCTTTCTTGTCATGGTTCATGGTTGCAGTCGGGGTCATAAAACAGATTCCATGATCTATTTCTGAACCATTCTTTATTTGCTCATATAAGTACCTGTTAACATACATTGATCAGATTTGCACTTGCAAAATATAATAAGTAACGAATAATCCTTTAAATTCAACTAAAGTACTTACATTGAATAAGAAGCAACCACAGCCCCACTCAACTCATCCATTGAAAAAACCTTGTCAAAATCATTCCAACTTAAGTACGTGTAGCTATCATACCCGAATAGATCATTTTCACTCTGCACTTTTATAGTTTCGACCCTTTTCATTTGTCCATCTACCATCATTGCAGCCATTGACATAGTAGGACTTCCCATTCTGACCCTTGTCTAATCTAAGAGGATTGATACCATCAGCAGACAAGGCTAATCTAAGATTCCGATTTTCTCTACCAAATTCTTTCCATGTGTTGTTAACATGCTTCCAAGAGGGGGAATCACGAGGATGAGTTAGCTTACCATCGATGACCTGACCTTTTGCATGCCAAGTTAAGTCATGTGCAATCTCCGGTGACGAGAACATTCTTCTAAATCTAGGGATGGGTGGAAAATACCACAAAACTTTTCTCGGCACATTTTTGGTATTCTTCTTCCAACGAGATGTCCCACAAGTTGGACATTCAGAAGCATCCTTATGTTCATTCCAAAATAGGACACAATCATTTTCACATGCATGAAACTTCTCGTATTGTAGACCTATTCCTTTTAGCAACTTCTTCGCCTCATACATCGAGCTGGGGATTGTATTATTTGCAGGTAAAACAGTTTTTAAGGCACCTAACAAAGCATTAAAACTAGTATCTGACCAGCCAAATTGACCCTTTAAGTGTTGAAATACCATTAATCCACTAAGTGCGTTATGCTTTGACCCTTCGTAAAGTGGCTTATCACATTCTTCAAGAAGTGATTTCAATGAATCGGGTTCTTTCTCTACATAAGCGAAGGCATCATGTAACATTTCCTTTGTATAATCAAACTCGGGAGGTCTAGATTCATCAGGGCATCTAACTTCAGCCGTAGGAAAATCTTCTCCATGGAAAGACCAAACCTTATAATTTTGATCGAAACCGTGGGCAAACAAATGAAAGCGCACACCATCAATTGTGTGGTGCCACAGATTGATACAATTTACACAAGGACAGGGTATAAAATCTGACTTTGGATTATTACTTTGCGCAAACTCTAAAAAGGCATTAACACCCTCATCATATGCCTTAGATAATCTACCAGACGAAATCCATGATTTATCCATGACCTTAGCTAAAGTAAAACAAAAAAAAAAGTTACTTCTTTATACTTAAACTTTAATAAAGATGGAAATAACATGTATCAACCAAAACAGATTATTTACTTAAATAATTTACTAAAGCACATTCATAAGTTAAAGCATAAACATGTATCAACTATCGAGCTATTGAGAGGGTGAATTTAGAACAAATCAGGATAACAAATGAAAATAAAGAATATGAAGTGGGTACCTAATGAATCAACGAATGATTGGCCACATTTCCTATAGATAGTGAAGCACCCTTTTTGTGTTCCCGCAACTTTGGAACCTTGAAATCTGCATGATTGAAATAAACAAAGATTGAAACAATTATTAAGGAGAGAAATCAAACAATAAATGTGATCTTACGTATAGAGATTCTTTAGGAAATGCGGAAAAGACGGATAAAATCTGAGTTTTGGATGAGTAACACAAGAAATAATTACATGGTATTCATATAGAGCTTACACATGTGCACTATTATGGCCCCAAACGAAATTTACACATGCAAAAGCAGCCTGAAAGCAATCCCTCCAAAATAACCTACTTTTGATAGCTAGGTTTAAACTTTAGAAGCCCTATAACAGGTCTGGTCATGTAACCGGTTAGCTCACAATATATGATTTAATATATAAATAAGCTATATGATTTAATATATAAATAAGCTATATGTACAAGTGTACAGCCTCCTGTTCCACAAAATCTGCCCATTTACACGAGGCACGCCTCATGCAAGCCTTTTATACACCCCCTCGCCTCAACCAGTTAGAAGCACCCAGCCTTGTGGATAAGTAAACCTCGCGAATCCAGACACTATCTACTACATTCTAATTATTTCATATCACATAATCTCATTCAAAATGAAACCCAATTACTCCGTGTGTTTGGTTTGTCTATCTCTAGAAATCAGATTATTGCTCTAACAGCTTAACATCTTCATAGATCTATCTTTGTAACTTTTAGTTCTTAAGTGGAGTTTTACAGCAAATGCAACAATTTCCATTCTAACAGAAGATATATTGTTCTTGCAATATTCAATACCTAGCAATCTAGCATTCAACTTGAGACTGTTGAAGGTAAACCAAAATCTTAGAATTGAGAATGATTTGTTATATCATGTTGCATTAGTTAGAGAACATAACTGAAAATTAAGACAAATGTATATCAAATTTGAAGCTGAAAACTGAGTAATTTGAGCTCAAGAGTCAAATTGTATCTCTTAGTCATCCAGTATTAGCAACACCTTACACCTATGGTGATAAAATTACTGAATCGCAGACAAGGATTCAGATTATCAGTAATTTCATCAAAAATGCACACAAAGTACAATCATAAAAAAAACTGGATCATTTTCCCAATTAGAACCCTAAATAACCAATGAAAGCGAAAATCAACGGGAAACAAACGACGGAAACATGAGGATGTATATGCTAATGGAAAGAGGATAGATACCTGAAAGTTGCCGGAAAATTTAGCACCACCGCGCCGTCGATGTTCGAAGACGAGCAGTCGCCGGAAGAAATTACGGAACGAGCGCACTGGGGTTACTGTGGGTTCGGTGGATTAGGGACGGAATCGTGGAGGGTGAAGGGAAGTCGGAATCGTGGAGGGTGAAGGGAAGTCGGAATCGTGGAGGGTGAAGGGTGGAGGGGATAAAAAATTAGGGTTTCGGGCTGTTTTTTTGGGCGGTGAGGGAATCGGCCGAATATAATTAATTTGGGGGGAATTTTGGGCGGGATAAAAAATTAAAAGACGACAGATTTTCTTGACGCGCATAGTCAAGGTGTCCTCCGCGTTTTTTTTTTAGTTATACGACACAATTTTATGACGCGCAAAAATGCGCGTCATCTCTTCTTAAAATTTTTCAAATTACGACAGAATTTTAATGACACGCTTTTATGCGCGTCATAAAAAAACGTGCGTCATCGTTCGCGCGTCAAGGAAGGCTCTGTTTCTAGTAGTGTCACTAGTTAGGTTAAACAGATTAGCATGCGGGTAACTAGTTTAGTAATAGATTAGTCATAGAACGAATCCACCAACCAATCACCAAAAGTGGTTAGTGGTGATTAGCCGGACATAACGAACAAAGCAAACACGATTAAAATTAAAGATTGCATAAGAAACAATTACCTAATGATGAAAACCTTCAAAGAATCTCTAAAAAACTCTCCAAATTCGTATTCCTCACCCCCAAAACGGCTGGGGATGATTAGGGTTCGAACTATAACCTAAACACCCTTTAAATAGGTTTACAAAAATAAAAGAAATAAAAATCTGCCGACTCGGCCGCACAGCGTACCGCGCCAAAATAGAAATAAGTGGGCGTACCGCCCGTGATTTGAGTTCCGAATTCTTCATTTGCTTTCTTAATTTGATGTAGAAGAATTATTAATTCAATCGCACGTGACCAGTACTTCCTTCTTTCTTTTGCGCAAGTCAAATAAAATTTAAGCTTCTTAATTACTTGAATTTACATGAAGCACCAGAAGCCACGTGATCCATTCGAAGCCTTCAATTATAAAGTGCATCTTCATTATATATTTCCTTTTGCTCCATGAGTTTTATTTCTCTCGAATTAGTATTCCACATGCATCTGTTGAAAAAAATGAAATTCAAAGTAAAACATTTATTTTGTAAAACAAGAACTAGTATTTAAAAACAACTAGGTTATTCTACTCGTTAACGTTTATAACTCGAACTCCACTTAATCTTAGCATTTAAGCTCATTCTCAATTCAACACACTAATTATTAAAAATAAATAAAATTATATATTTTATACACAATTTGGTGTGTATGAGGAGTGATTAATAGAATATAAAGTCTACATTTTAACCACTCATCACATCCCCACACTTATCTTTTTCCGTCTCGGAAAAACTGCCATGGAATCATAATCGGGAAGTCAACTCAAAATCATTTAACATTTAATATTTATCAACCAATTCAATTCCACATTCCAAGATGTATTCATATATACTAATTGCAGTCACCGGTATTTCTATCCGACTAAACCCAACCACTGATCTTTGAGCCCCCAAGGTGTTTATATAAATTACCAATCAGTTATATCAGTCTACCAATGTGTCCCACATTCAGAGAATTCTAGCTCAATCTAATCCCGACTCAAATTTGGTCAAAGTAAAGGGTAATAAAGATGAATTATTTATATTTTCCCCACCCTAGTTAAACCAGATACTCATATATCCCAAGAATGATGGATTTGGATGGATAGTGAAATTGCTTGAGCATTTATTTGTCTACTGCATTTCCTATATTTTTTTTTTCTTTTTTTCTCTTTTTTTTTATATATATATATAATTGGTTAATTTTAACTATACTTACCAACGGACATCATCAGAGGCATTCTTTCACAAGGTCTTACCCCCGAAATCATACGTGAGTGTTTTGCCCGCGAGATCCAAGACATCATCAGAGGCACTTACCACGGGATACTATCCTTAGTTCGTACGTGAGTATTTTGTCTCTTCACTCTAATTCATTAGCCAAGTTATTACCTAATATGCTCAAAAGATGGAAAGATGGGGCGCCGTTATTTCTCGGATTTGCTTTCGCAAAAAGATCACAACGTGCCAATTTATTCTGAGGATATATAAGTCTCTAATCTAAAAAGGTCTTTTTCCTCCTAATCATCAGTTTCAATATCACTCTAACTCCTAAAATGGGAACCCACTGGCAGACTAATTTAATTACATATTTATACACAAATAAACACCAAGGGATAATTAAGCTTTACTAAATCAGTTGGGCCTACCGACACATCACAAATTAGATATACTTTCCATACTCTCCTTTCTACCACTCTCCCTTTTCTTTCTTTATTTTTAATCTGAAAATCGATTCCCAATTTTTTTATCATTTTCCATGATTTGCAAGTTAATCCAAAGACAGATTTGACTCAAAATACTAAACTAAAAATGACTCAAAAATTAAAAATCTTTTTGGATTTTTGATGTTTTTCAAATTTTTTTTTTGTTTTTTTTTTTAAACACACACAAAAATAAACTCACGAAACGCGTTATTCCCCTCCCCACACTTGAGTTCAACATTGCCCTCAATGTGAATAAAGAAACAACAAAAAACAAAGAAGAATTAAATAAAAATAAAAAGAAACAAGAATAAGAAACGTACCGGTGATCGGAGATAAGAGACAAAACAAACAATCCTGACAGCCACTCCTGGGCGTACCGCCCAGGACTTTGAAGAACTGGGCGTACCGCCCATCCCCGTTTTCGACAGAAAGTTTGTGAAAAAATTTTTTAGACTTAGAATTTTTCTCTTCTCTGTCAAAACCTCCAAATTTCGTACCATAACCTGTTCCAATTAATATTTAACCCTAAACATACCTGGAACATCCGATTTTGCTCAATTCCATCACCGAAAACTAATCCGACTCCTGAAAAACACAAACACAAAAACACATAAAAACCGAAAAATAATAAGAACAAAAACTTACCGCTGGGTTGCCTCCCAGGAAGCGCTAAGTTTATGGTCTTCAGCCAGACCATCCTTCCTTCTCTGCTCACGGTGGCTTCAGTCCACACTTCCCAACCGAGTTCCCGATGAACGCTCGGTATTTGACACTCCACTTCATTTTCTTCAATCCGCACTTGCCAATCACATTACCGATGAAGGCTCGGTAGTTCACACGTCTCTTAATTTTTCTTTTCAAGCTCAACATGCAAAACAAATTAATCTTAAAATTAAAAACAAATTTATCACGTATCGAACACTTACCTTTAGAGTTGCCAACATGCGCCCGATAATTGACATGTCGAATCCAAGCTTGCAATTGCACACGTGGCACATCCAGATCATCACTGCGAAGTGTTTTCATTACTACCTGCCCAACATCTTCCTCAACTACCTTCCTTTTCCTCGAACTCAATTGTACCTGCTCACATTCAACAAATTGATTATTATTTAAAATTGAGAGATTAGTGTTACCTGGTGGATTCTCAGTCATGGATTCTTCAATATGCACATCTTCCGTCGGCTCTGAACATTCCTCTACTTGTATTGGAGGATTCGGAACCTCTACCTCCTGCTCATCTTCAGTCAGTTCTCCAGCTACACTCTCACAATCAACTTGCTCCACATCACTCTCAACCTCTAATTCAATCTCCTCAACAACTTCTGAAAGCAACATTTCTTTCTCAACCACTTCTTCTAACTCCCCATTAACCTCAACCGGTGTGAAACACGATTCTTCAACATTTGATAAAACCTGTGTGTCATTATCTACCACAACGTCTTGATCCCCAATTTGTGATGATATCCACTCTTGTTTTTCTTGAGACCTCTCAAAACCCAATAATCCTTGCGGAATAATTTGTTGTTCCTTTACCAAAATATCATACTTGTAATCCAACAACTTTATGCGGTCTTGCCTTGATTGATGAGGTCTAGCCAACTCTTGCTCGATTTGGGACAAATGCGATCTTCTTAGAGATTTCAAAACACCTTCATACTGATAAACATTTGGACCCGCCCATGGTTGTTCCGTTGAATATTCAGAATAATTCGCTTGACTATATGCCTGGCGGTCCTCGTATTCTTGATAAGATTTATTGCACTCTTCCTGATAACTTGACTGATAATATCCTTGAGATTCCACTGGACGTGCCCTACAACGCGAGTAGACTGAATTTGGATGTTCATATCCCGTTCGATGCTGCCTTTGAGCAACTTCTCTTCTGCGTGCATACTCTTCCTCCCTTTGAACTTCGGCTGGTGTCACAATTCTTGGTACCCCGCGTTCAAACCGTATCTGATTCCCTCCTCGGTTCTTAGGGAATTGTGGTACACCCCAAGGAGGTTGATTGTAATTCTGTTGTGGCTGATATTGGGGATCCTCGTATGCCGATTGGGAGTAGCGTTTCCTAAAACCTTCCTCATGCCCTACAAAAGATGTGACATTAGATTTATATATATTAGAATACACATCATATGCTGAATAATCATACTTCCCTGATTGAGAATAACCCTGATTGTATGATGAACGTGGTTCATCATATGGATAACATGAGTGCGGGTCCTCGTATTCCTCTTCGTCATCTGAATCCTCCACGATTCGAATTCCACTTGGCAATGTTGGGCAAAACTTGATTCTGTGGTAAAAACTCCCGCAATTATAACATTTCTCCTCCTTCACCATGATTAACGTCAAATTTACCTGCAACGCTAAAAAACAACAAAACCTTTCAAGTAGCACTGTTCGAAACACTAAAACAACTAAAAAAAATAAATAAATACTAAAATGCAGAAAGTGAAAAATCTTTTTGGTTTTTTTTTTTTTAAATTAAACTTGACCAGCAAAATTAAAATTGCAGAAAGTAAAAAGAAATTATTTTTGGTTTTTTATGAGTTTTTTATGAGTTTTTTTTTTTTTTTTTTTTTTTTTTTTGTAAAACAAACAAAACACGAATTAGATAAAAAAAACTAAAATCACCAATAAGCGCACTTACTCCCCGGCAACGGCGCCAATTTGATAACGGTTGTCGAGACCGCTACAAATAATCCTAAACTTAAACCTATAGATAGGGTAAGTAGGGTATCAATCCAGGGGAGTTAGTGGTTACTAGTGATTTAGAATTTAACTAGCTAACTAAATTAACTACCTAAACCTAGATTACTGTCACTAACCTAGATTGACCTAAACTAAACTAAATTAATTTAATCTAATTAATTAACTAAGATTGCCTCTTGGCTGTTTTGAGTTGTTGGAGTGATTTAACTAACAAATTAACTAACTTTAACCTAGAGATTGATTGAATTACCAAAGAGACAAACCTAACCACTTCTGGGTCCTGGTTGGCTACCGATCTAAACAAACCTAATTACTTCCTAGCGACACATAGACATGCCCCCCAATTGCCTCCCTGACCTAATAACCTAAGTTCCTAATGGGCTGATTAGTCCTGCCGCAAGAAAGTGCTGGATCAATAAACAGGGGACCACTAAAACCCTAGATCACTAGTTAGGTTAAACAGATTAGCATGCGGGTAACTAGTTTAGTAATAGATTAGTCATAGAACGAATCCACCAACCAATCACCAAAAGTGGTTAGTGGTGATTAGCTGGACATAACGAACAAAGCAAACACGATTAAAATTAAAGATTGCATAAGAAACAATTACCTAATGATGAAAACCTTCAAAGAATCTCTAAAAAACTCTTCAAATTCGTATTCCTCACCCCCAAAACGGCTGGGGATGATTAGGGTTCGAACTATAACCTAAACACCCTTTAAATAGGTTTAGAAAAATAAAAGAAATAAAAATCTGCCGACTCGGCCGCACAGCGTACCGCGCCAAAATAGAAATAAGTGGGCGTACCGCCCGTGATTTGAGTTCCGAATTCTTCATTTGCTTTCTTAATTTGATGTAGAAGAATTATTAATTCAATCGCACGTGACCAGTACTTCCTTCTTTCTTTTGCGCAAGTCAAATAAAATTTAAGCTTCTTAATTACTTGAATTTACATGAAGCACCAGAAGCCACGTGATCCATTCGAAGCCTTCAATTATAAAGTGCATCTTCATTATATATTTCCTTTTGCTCCATGAGTTTTATTTCTCTCGAATTAGTATTCCACATGCATCTGTTGAAAAAAATGAAATTCAAAGTAAAACATTTATTTTGTAAAACAAGAACTAGTATTTAAAAACAACTAGGTTATTCTACTCGTTAACGTTTATAACTCGAACTCCACTTAATCTTAGCATTTAAGCTCATTCTCAATTCAACACACTAATTATTAAAAATAAATAAAATTATATATTTTATACACAATTTGGTGTGTATGAGGAGTGATTAATAGAATATAAAGTCTACATTTTAACCACTCATCATAACGCCCTAAGTAATTAAATAACATGTGCATAAGGTCTATGATCATTTGAGTAACATAAGTCACCCAAGTGATACCGGTCAAGTCTTGACGTTTTAGGTCCGTTCGTATTATTGAAAACTCGTTAACTTGTATTTATTTATTTAAATACGTTCGTGGTTATTTATATTTATGTCCAATAAATATAAACTAATAATCATTTTCAATAATTCAATCAAGTTTTGAACATCGAGTAAATAATAATGTTTATTATTAATTTTTATGAGTTTGGATAATTATTTTTAATTAAATAATTACTTATTCGATTTGTTAATCTTGCAAGTTATAATTATCTTAAATAATTATGATTAACGATCAAATGGGTGAATAAAACAAAGTTTAAGTCCCTTGTAAATAATTATTTGTCAAAAATAATTATTAACGTTTGTTTTATTTATAAAACATAAATCTTTAGGAAAAACATTTAAAGTTTTTAACATTTAATCATTTTCAAAAGTAAATCAATATTTCAAGTTCATGAAATATTAAATAGAAAAACGTTGATAAGAGTATTTATGGCAACGCTTGGATTTATAACGTTAGGTTTATAAAACTTGACTTTTATTTAAAAATCTCCGACGAACGTTAGTCCATCTTTGGTTACTTTGTGTTTATCAAGGTAGTATTAAAAGTCCTTGTAAATATTTTAAATCAACGATTTGTCTCGGTTTATTTTTATAAAAATCTTTTATAAAAATATTTATTTTCAAAAATGTCCATTTCTAGCAAGTTTCAAGAAAGGTTAAAACTTGTAATAAATCCAAGTATTTATGTCAAATTAATCATTTGGCATAAATATTATTCTTACTAAATCTAGCAAGAATTTAATATATTCTTTTTGTCTTTAACATGTTTAAGGTTTGTTATGACTTTTAGGTCTAGATTTAATATGTCCATTTAATCATGTTCATCATTTTTATTAACATGTAACCATAAGCTTTAAATCCACTAACACTTTGTGTTAGGACCAAGCATTTAAATCAAGACGATCTACTAACACATTTAGTGTTAGGACTTATGAATATAAAATGAAATCTACTAACACATTTAGTGTTAGGACTTATAAATATAAAATGCAATCTACTAACACATTTGTGTTAGGACAATGGAAATTTAAATAACAATCTACTAACATTTACATGTTAGGACCGAATAAATAAATATTAAACATAACGTATTGTTAGTCTTAGATTCACTTCTTATTAATTATGAAGGGGCTTGGGTTTGCAAATAACTAACTAAGAAATCCATGGATTTCTTAAGATCATGGTGCACTTAAGCTACTATCCATAAGGGTTCACTAAGTGTTTCACCAATGATCTTGATTAGAAATGGAGATTAAGAAGGGAGTTTGAGTTAGTTATCTTTTGCAAACCAAGCATTCAAGCATATAGTGTATGAAAGTAACCATGAAGATCAAGGTGCACAAGGATACTTTCCAAAGATTTCTCCAAGTGTTTCACCCTCATTTTATGGCTCTTTTAAGTTCCTAGAACACCACATAATGATTATGATCTTAGAAGAAGAGAGGGATTAAGAAGATAGACTTAGATGATTAAGAAAATGTAAGTGTTTTTAATAGGTTTGTTGTCAAGACTTGTAGGTATTCTTTGGGTGTAAGAATGTAAGGAGGAGTGAGTTAGAAAAACTCACAAGAAAAGAAGAAAAACCGGTGGGGTGGCGGCGGTCCGGCGGTGGTCCGGTACGGCGGGGGACGGCGGCGACGGTGGCTGGTCGGTGGTCCGGCGGTGGGGGCTGGGGGTTCTCGGCCGAAAAGAAGGGAGGAGAGGGGAGAGAGTGGAAGTGTTGGGGTGTTGTGGTGCAAGGGGACATGGGGGGTCTTGGTCTCCTTTTATAACCTAAAGTGGTTATATTAACCTTTGTGTAAACATGTGTTGTCAAGCTTAGATTAATTCTCACTAATCACAAGAGTAGGTGATTAGTTTTATAAGTTTTATAAAAATCTAGGAGCTTTTATAAAATATGGAGGTGTTGGGAGTTTATAAAAATCATAACTTTTTAAAATATAAAACAATTATATTTTATCCAATTGAATGGTGATTTTTATTTTTATAAACATTGTAGGTCCAAGTTTTATAAAAATATTAGTGGTTTAAGAATTTGGTTAAGTTTTGTAAAACTTATGAAATATTGGGCTTTAAAACAAATTTTATTTATTTGTTTTCATTTGGGCCGAAGCCCAAACGTTTTAAGCAAGGAGGATGGGCCGAAGCCCAATTGTTTTCGTGGTGGATTGGGCCGAAGCCCAATCGAGTCGTGGGGCGGATTGGGCCGAAGCCCAATCGGGTTCGGGTCGGGTTTTCGGTCGGGCCGCGAGGAGAAAGAAAGGAAGGGATTGGGCCGGTTCGGCCCAATTCGATACGGGCCGCGGGTCGGGTTTCCAAGTTCGGGAAAACACTCGGGACGTCGTTACGAGTGATCGGTGAAATTTTTAGGTTTAATGGGTTTGAATTGGGCTTATTGGGCTTACCGGGCCCAATAGGATAAATGGTTTGGAAAAATGGCTAAGTCTTGACAACATAACTCTTCGTATTCGTTTTAAGTTCATAAAATGAGTTAACAGTTTGAATCAGTTTTAAAATATAAAACGTCAGATTTTATATTTATTTTCTTATTATGGAAATTCCACGGTTAATATACGAAGGACGTATTATTTTACGTACGTATATATATATATTCTAGTTTAATGTGGAAATCGAAGTCGGTTAATCATTTAACTATCACAGTTAATCATGTATTAAAGCAGTAATTCACATAATTAAATGTCACACCCCCAAATTAACCACTAACGGAGTTTATACCGTTAAGGGGTGCGAGCAAACCAGGACCACAACCATTAGTTACAAATACTAAACGAATCAGA
>JBCNJP010009589.1:0-19000 GCA_039602395.1 Deinandra increscens subsp. villosa
TGTTTTCTTAAAAAGCATGCTTAAACCTCTATGGAATCACTTGATCTCTTGATATGTTGCTTAGGAATGCTAGATCTATCCTAAAGTCAGTAACTTTACGTTTGAAATCCATCCATAATGAAGATTTATGCCATTTTAGTCATTTTAGGTTTAAAATGTGTTTTTGGTGATTTGATGATGTAAACCCATGTTTAAGGTGTTAAAGCTTACTGATATATGTTGGTAAATGATCATACATGCTAAATATTGAATCACATGAAGTATGGAAGCTGTTAGGTTGATTTTTAGGCTGATTTGTGAGTTTTTCGCGAGCAGCGACACTGTGTGTTCTCTGGGCGAAATTATGCAGCGAAATTATGTATATCTTCATCCAGCGACACTATGTAGCGAAACTGTAGTGTCGCCAGGTAAACCAACCAGACCTGTCCGAACGAAACTACCGAGCGAAATTCCCTGAACGAAAGTTCAAACCAGTTTCGGGCGAAACTAGGCTAGCGAAACTGTGCCAACAGTTTCGAGCGAAACTAGCCTAGCGAAACTGTGTCATCGGGTATTGCCTAGCGAAAGTGCTGCCCGTGCACACAGCGAAACTGCCTAGCGAAACTGCTAGCGAAACTGAGACCAGAATCCAAACTTGTGCAATTTGCTTGAATGCTATGCTATGACTTACTTGATTATGCCATGATAAGACATACTATGATTTCTGTATTATATGAACCCTTGTTTATGATCAACCATCGGTGTCGTGTGTCGTTATGTCGTGTCGTAGTTCCAACGTGCTATGTTATGGGCCATAGTGACGATAAGTTAATGATTAGACACAAAAAAACTAATACTTAAGACCTAAACGTGTTCATAGGTCTTCGTTAAGCAATAATTGGATTAATTAACTAGTGTAGCAGTGCAACCCAAGGTGAGTGTCACTAACCCGTTTACTGTGAGCCCGTTTGGGACACACTGATTAACCTAATGAAAAAACAATGCTGACAACTTTGTGAGTGCTACGCACTACTTGATGAAACTGAAAACTTAGAGTGCTATGCACCTACCTGATGAACTTGAAGTGTTTTATGGGAAACACTTGTGAATTACTTAAACAACTAATTCTAAAACGAAACTGAAAAATGTTTTAAGAACCCCAAAGTAAACCATTTTAATATGGCTAGTGTAAGTTAAAGTCTAAACCACATGATATCACATGATTTCTAAGGATTGCCTTTTAACTGAAAAAGTCCTCAACTTAATTGTGCCATTAATTGTAAAGTGAGGGGATGTTGGGTAGATCTACTGGAGTTTGACAAACTCCGCCTCGTGACACTGGAGGTGCACGGAGGTACAATATCAGCCTATCTGACCGTGGTCCCGAGAGGACACGGGGGAGGCAAAGCCGCGATGACGTAGGTCCGCAAAACAAAATAGATGATGGCGCTGCCACTACAATTATCGGTCAGCTTTGGTACAAACTTCCTTAGTGCATGGAACAACGGATTTGCTACCCGCGATATCGGTTGAGCACTTTAACTATACAAAACTAGTACATACCCGATAACGTAGGTTACGGACAATACTTTTACTAAACCACAATACTATGATTTTGGTTATCATTAAGCATTGCTTTTCACAATTAAATTGTACATAAGAATATGTTTATACGATTATGATGTATGAGACCGGGCCACTGCATGACAAGCCCACTGTGAACTCACCAACCGTTAGGTTGACACTTGCGTGGTTTAAACTTTTGCAGATCGCTAAGGAGTATCCGGATCGGGTTGGCATGGCACACGAAGACATTTTAATTTTAGTTAAACTTAATTGAGAATTTAAAACACTGATTTTTAAAGCACGTGGTTAGTGCTTAAGACAATGTTTTCCGCTGCGTACTGTTAAATGGTTTTTATTATTAATGTTTGGACTTTACCCTGATTCGTTTAGTATTTGTAACTAATGGTTGTGGTCCTGGTTTGCTCGCACCCCTTAACGGTATAAACTACGTTAGTGGTTGATTTGGGGGTGTGACATTTATGCGTTAGTGCTGTAAGAGGTTGGGCTATCTTTGAAAATCCCTCAATAAATCGTCTATAATAACCTGCTAGCCCTAGAAATTGGCGAATTTCCGTGGGTGTTTTAGGCGCAGGCCAATTCTTAATTGCTTCAGCTTTGATTGGATCAACGTGAATCCCCTGATCATTAACGACATGACCAAGAAATTGCACCTCACGCATCCAGAAATCACACTTTGAAAATTTTGCATACAATTTCTCCTTCTTGAGTATATCAAAGATCAAACGAAGATGTTGTTCGTGCTCCTCCTTAGACTTAGAATATATCAGAATATCGTCAATGAAGACGATGACGAATTTATCGAGATATGGCTTGCAAACGCGATTCATCAAGTCCATGAATATCGCTGGTGCGTTGGTTAACCCGAATGGCATAACCATGAACTCATAATGACCATAACGGGATCTAAACGTTGTCTTCAAGACATCCTCCCCGCGGACTCTCAGTTGGTGATAACCTAATCTCAAATCAATTTTGGAATAATAGCTAGATCTTTGTAGTTGATCAAACAAATCATCAATCCGTGGCAAGGGATAACGATTCTTAACAGTCACCTTGTTAAGTTCTCTGTAGTCGATGCACATTCGAAAGGTTCCATCCTTCTTCTTTACAAAGAGCACTGGAGCTCCCCAGGGCGTTGAGCTAGGCCTAATAAATCCTTTTTCAAGCAGTTCATGAAGTTGCGTATACAACTCTTGTAGCTCATTTGGTGCCAAACGATAAGGTGCTCGAGCAGTTGGTGCTACTCCGGGAGCAAGATCAATCTGAAATTTGACTTCTCGGTGAGGCGGTAAGCCTGGTAGATCTTCTAGAAAGACTTCAGGAAAATCCCTCACGATCGGGATATCCTCTATCCTTTTCTCTTCCTCTGATTTCTCCAAAATGTTCGCGAGAATAGAAACATGTCCTTTTCGCAAACACTTCTGTGCCTTTAGAAAAGATATCACACCCATAACAGTACCAAACTTTTCTCCTTGAACCGAGAGCAATTCTCCACTAGGCAATGGTATTCGAATGATTTTCTCATGACAAACGATTTCGCCACGATTCTTAGATAGCCAATCCATTTCCACAATAACGTCAAAACTTCCCAAAGAGATGGGCAAAAGATCTATTCCTAATTTATGGCCAGCCAATTCCAATTTACAGTCTTTAACTATATGGGTAGACTCAACAAGTTTACCATTAGCAAGTTCAACTACGTATTTAGCATCTAAAGGAGTCAAGTTGGCATTTATCATATTGCTATATTTAGTAGATATGAAGCTCCTATCGATACCAGTGTCAAATAAGACTAGAGCATAGTATCCATTAAGAGAAAACTTACCAGTAACGACATTTGGATCTGCTCTGGCATCCCCCGAGCCTATGACAAAAGCTCTACCTCTGGCACCATTTCCTCCATTGTTCCCATTCCTGTTGTTATTATTGCCATTGCGATTCCAAGTGTTATTGTTATTGTTATTATAGTTGTTGTTGTTGTTTCCACCGTTCAGCTGGGAACAATTTCTCTTTATGTGGCCTTCTTTCCCACAATTAAAACAACTTTTAGGGGCTTTAGCATCCTGAACTTGTTTCCCATTGTTCTTAACCCTGCAGGTTTTGGACTGATGACCCTTCTTTCCACAATTTGCACACACATAAGAGTCACACGCACCATAGTGATGGAAACCACACTTGTTACAACGTGGGGAATTTCCCATGTACGATGATCCTCATTGGCCGCCTCGGCCTTGATTGTTCTGCTTCTGGTTGTTCGAGGAGAAATTCCTAGAATTATCAAACTTGCGATTCTGGTTTTGATGGTTCTGTTGGTTGGAAGACTTGTTTCCAGATTGATTCCCATAATTATCCCACTTTGTTTTGTTGTCAGAAGCTCTAGAAGTTCCTTTTCTAGGAGGTAAGACTCCTTGATCAACTTCTTGGTTCGTGAGCCTATTGGTAATCCTTACAGCATCACGAATGGTCACAAGGTTTGAGGCAGTCACCATTCCCTGGATTTGGGGCACTAAACCCTTGATATACAGCTCGATTCTTTGGTAAGCAGGTGTGGCGATTCTAGGGCACAAATTCGCAAGAGAATTTGAACGAGTAGTGTAAGCTTCAATTTCAGACCCCTCCATCTTGAGATTATACAGCTTGGTTTCCAATTTCTGGATCTCGTCCCGTGGATAATACTCTTTTTGTAGCAACTCTTTAAACTTAGCCCAAGGCATGGCATTAGCTTCTTCAATCCCCAGCATCTGCACCTCCGTCTTCCACCAGGTGAGAGCCGGTCCTTCCAAAGTACCCGTGGCAAATTTCACTCTACTAGCCTCAGGAAAGTTGCATATTTCGAATGCATATTCCACTTTTTCAATCCAGTGGAGTAGGCTAACAGCTCCCTTAGTTCCTTTGAACTGATTAGGCTTACAGTCCATAAAAGTTTTAAATGTAGCATTACCTGTACATACATTCATACAACCATTCAATCACAGATTACCATTACGCGTGATCACATCAAACAACAAAACACAAATTTTGTATTACCTTGGGGTGGCCCTGCATTGCCTGCACCTTGAGCGTGTGTCGCCAAGGCAGCAGCCACATGTTGGTTGATCAGTGCAGCCAACTCAGCCGGTGCCATGTTTGGTGCATTTCCGTCTACCATTATCTTCAATTCATAATTACCCAAAATGAGAATAAGATATAACATGAATCACAACAACCATCACATAAGTAATAAATTACTTCACAAGAGACAATCACATATTAAATAGTAAATCCCATTTCAAATAAAACGCAACTTGTTCACAAATTATCCAACAGAAATTCAAAATTCAAAATGCATAGTCTTGGGAACATTCTCCCGATAAAACAAATAACCAACCAAAACAAAAGTGAAAACAAACTACTCAGGAGCTATCATGATCACTGGATGCATCAGGCATCTCCTCTTCCGGTTCTTCCTCGGGGTCCTCTTCTGGTTCTTCCTCGGGATCCTCCTCTGGTTCTTCCTCGGGATCCTCTTCTGGTTCTTCCTCGGGATCCTCTTCTGGTTCTTCCTCGGGATCCTCCACAATAGGTTCTTTAACCGGTTCTACCGGAGGCTCAGCCTCCCTAGCCAGCTCAAGCTCAGCAACACGAGCCGTGAGTGCCTGAACAAGCTTAGTGAGATGACCCACCTGATAGTACGTGTCGCTCAGTGTCACTTGGTGCTCAGTCAGACGCTTATTAGTCCCCTCCAAGGTTTCCTCAAGGATTGCAACTTTCTGAATAGTGCTAGCCCCATTTTCTTGCAGCTCTGTGACCATACCAAATAGCCTCCTAATGTCCCTGAGCGCGCGGTCAAACATAGAGACCATTGCCGCGACGACTCGTTCAATGGCATATGGCAGTTCGGGTAGAAAGAACCGAGTCGACGACGGCTCTGTTGCAGTAGGTGGCACTTGTTCTCGATGAACCCAACTAGCCACAAGTGACTCATACCAGTTCCAGTTGCCATTATCTCTTCCACGAACAACAATTGGTTCTCCATATACGTGACCCTCAGATGTTATTCTCCGATTACCATGAGTTGGGGTAGTAGGACCCGAAGTAACCCGCCTACTGGTGACGGATGGGGATGATGATGATGAGGATGATAGGGAAGCGGATATCCATCCAGCCATGTCTGCATATATACCATATATATACATATATAAGTACAAGTAACACATAGTCAAATAGTCAAATACTAGTGTGTGTGTTCGAGTGTATGACTAAGGTGTGTCTAAGGCAATAGTCGGTCCACTAATTCAAACCTAGTTCACTATAACCAATGGCTCTGATACCAATCTGTCACACCCCCAAAAATCCCACGCGCGCCGCACGGAGCGTGACAAACCTGGATCGAACACATTAGCCATACGAATAGTCTATATGCAATGTAATTTAAACCAAAGTAAATGCGTTTTTGAAATGCGGAAGCGTATATGATCAAAGTTGTAATAAATGTTCAAGCGCCAAAACATGCGCAACCCAAAAGATAATCAGTTTAGCGGTGCATCCTATATCGTGGCATTCAATTCAGTTTAGCGGCCTGAGAAATAACATGCTAAAGTGTCAACACAAAGGTTGGTGAGTTCACAGGTTTAACAGTTCAGTAACATTTCAAGTTCAGTTTAAGATTGATCGTTCAATAACGTCAAGTTGTGAGAGCATAATCACTAATATATATCAAATAGCTAGCTAGGCTATATACATGAAACTTCGCACGTTGATGTTCATCGAAGCTAACAGTTGTTTATAGTTTGCCTTTTGTGTTTAGAATGAATATAACACCCGTTTGATATCCAATCTGCCAGAGCGACTGACCTGGGTGGGGTTTGTCAGACCCAGTAGTACTACAATATACTTCCCGCTATCGTCATTAATACTAGCGGTACCATAAGAAGGACTCTGTTGTATCAGTGTGCTACAAGTACTTCAAGTGATATATAAAAGTCTAATTATCTCAGTTGTATAGTTCATGCATGTTAATCTCCCCCAACAGGATTAAAACAGTAAAATGGGGCCGTGAAACTCACCTTAGGTTGCACAACAAAGTTTCCAGATAAACAGTTAAGTCAAGTAGCAAGAACGAGTCTCGTGAACGCAATCAATCACCTAACGAGCATAAATGTATAAGTGTGTGTTCTAAACTATAAGTCTAACGTAAACGACAAAAACGAAGGATCGTGGAATTCAAAACAAGTTGAGGATGGCACGTGTGCCAAATCCGAACGATTATCGAAGTAACGCGAGAAAATCTAATATATAACTTTAATATATATTTTCTAAGTTCAAATATTCTATTAAAATAAATATATATAATATATGTATTTACTAAACGTTCAAGTAACGTTAATAATGAATTTTCAACAAGATATAAATATATATACATATAAATGTTAAATTTCAATGATTTGAGTATTTATGTTGAAAAGAAATTACAATTTATAGTGAATCATAATTCAAAACTGAGTATTTTGTGTTTCTAGTCAAAGCGACGCTTTTAAATGGTTTTCTAAAACATTCTATGGTTTACACAAAGATTACTTCGCTTCAGGCCAACGTCATGTATATATATATATTTATAATAATCTACACAATGAATATATATATTTCTCTTTTTAGGTAAACCCAAAGTTTTATATCAATATATGTAGATATAGGTGCTAAAAACTATATTTTTAATGTAAGATGACTAGTTAAACATGTTTGCAATTCAAAATATGATTTTACGAGATTTAAATGGTTCCGATACGATTTTACGGGCTTGAGATACGACAAGGAACACATTTGGTACAAGATCTAGTGATTAAATACTCAAAAATGCAAAATAAAAAGGAAAACAGCAAACATGGAGGTCACTGGGTTCGAACTGTGTTATCACACAACGATGTTGCCACCCGGCTAGCAGCCCCTTTTGGTTTAAAAGTCGACCAGATATGTATTCATGTAACAGCAGTGGCAAGACTGAGTTTAAGGAAGAAAACCAGAAAATAAAACAAAAGAAAAGGCATGGGACGGGTTTCGAACCCCCGACCCCTCGCATCATAAACCAACGCCCAAACCATTGTGCCAAATTGGCGTCTGGTTTTGTATCCGATCCCTAGTTCTTATAACCCGTACCCGACATGAGTCTTCTTCTTCCTCAACGACTCTGGTGGCCGGAGTTTCTTTGCGGTCACCGGAAAATCGCAATTTACAGAATAAACAGAAGGTACACGTGAGATTAACATGAAGGTATCATTACCTTTAGTCGGTGATGATTGATGATACGATTTAGATGCCGAAAACGAACCGAACAATAACGCGATCCGAATTCAAACTCAAAACCAGGACGAACTGTGAATTTCCGCCTGTTGCTACCGTATCTGAGGTCACTGGGAGGCATTGAGTGATTGTCGATGATGGTGTGGTTGGCTGGAAAAGTGCTCCGATTGTAATGGTGGTGGTGCGTTGTTTTGAGGCTAACGAGAGAGAGACAGGAGGAAAAATGATGGTTGAGGAGAACTCAAATGATTTAGGAGGTAGGTAATGGCCATCATGTAACCGATGAGGTTGATTGCTGAGTTATGGCGGTGCCAGTTAATCGAAAATAAAGAGCTCGTCAATTACAGAATTCAAAGAAACAACTATGGTGAAATGACACATCTGGTCCCTCGTCATAATTTAAAAGGAGGATGATGAGTTCTAGAAATTACAAGTCCAGTCCCCCAGATTTAGTTAACAAGTTCTAGATATTGCGAGATAAGTCCCTCAATGTTTATAAAAGATAACGACATTTAAGGAGGTTAACGGAAAATGTTTTGAATGAAGAATATACAAGGAACGATAAAATATATTAATCGTATAACGTTAATAGGAAAATATAAATCTCGTTTTTCTTAAAATAAATCATGGACATAACTCCACAATTATTCTTCGAAAATCACATAAAATCATTAAAATCATAGAATTTAATTCCCCCGTTATTTGTTTAAGTTATAACATATATCCTTTAAAGTTATGGCTAAGGGTTATAATTATATACTTTAATGTTTACATAAAATCATAACTTTAAATCTATGATTTAGTAATTGAAATTCACCTAGAATGATAAAATACATGTTAAATGTATACAAATATATCACATAAAATCATAAAGTGAAATCATAGAATATCAAACGTTTAAACTTAGTGCATGCTCGTATAGTGATGCTCACACAAAACCCTAATTTGCTAAAGTCAACAAGTCAACACAGTTCAGCACATAAATGTTCACGCAACATTTAATACGTTTTACTTTCAGTTAATGCCAGAAAATGACCTGAAAAGTCGGATTGACACACTGACCGTCTTTATATCTCCCGGCATGTTCGTTTCAATGAACATTGCTTCCCCTTTAAACCCAAGCCCTCACCCCCTCCTCCGAGCCCCACTCGTGAGCCATACATCTCCTCTGATCCCGATCTTATCCAACCGGACAGTGAATCAACACCGCCGGCCACCAGCCCACCACCTCCGCCACCTGGCCCTACACCGCCGGACACCGGCCCCATTCCGCCACCACCTCCGTCCCCAACCACCCCTCTTCAAACCTACCGTCGTCGCCCTAAAAACACCACCACTCAATCTACCCCGGCTCAAACAGCCGCTCCTCGTCCTCGACCTCCGAATATCCGCCCCAACCCAAAATAAGCCACTCCTTACAATGCCTCCTCCTTCTCCACTATCAAATCTGACTCCGACACTGAGCCATCCTCCTTTACCGTTGCCAACAACGATCCAAAATGGCGACAGGCCATGGCGGACGAATATTCGGCTTTACTAAAGAATGGGACATGATCATTGGTTCCTAGGGTTCTAGGTGCTAACATCGTTGACTGCAAGTGGATGTATAAACTGAAGCGAGATGCCACGGGTGCCATTAGCCGATACAAGGCCCATTTAGTGGCAAAGGGGTATAGGCAACAACCGGGTGTTGACTATCAAGAAACTTTCAGCCTGGTCGTGAAAACAACAACAATTCGGCTGGTTATGTCCATAGCCGTTACACGCCGGTGGCATTTTAGGCAACTTGACATTCAAAATGCCTTCTTACATGGCGACGTTAAGGAAACGGTTTATTTACAGCAACCTCCGGGTTTTGTGGATCCTCAGAGGCCAAATCATGTGTGCCGTCTTCATAAGTCTCTATATGGCCTCAAACAAGCCCCACGCGCCTGGTTTCACAGGTTACGGCTCTTCATCACCTTGGCTTTTGGGGGTCAAAAACTGATCCCTCGTTATTCATTTACAACTCCAGGGGTACTATCCTTTACATGCTGGTCTACATTGATGACATAATCCTTACAGGCAACAACCAGCAGGCCATTGATCAGGTTGTTCTCTGCCTTGGTCATCATTTTCTAGTTTAGGATATGGGTCACCTGTCGTATTTCTTGGGTATTGAAGTTGTGTATCGTGGGTCCGATGTCATCCTGTCTCAGCAGAAATACATTCTTGATCTGTTGCAGAAGGCTGGTCTTTTTTATGCGAAACCGGTAACGTCTCCTATGACCACCTCTGTGAATCTTGCCTTCGGGGATAGCCCTCCTTGTGAGAACCAGGTCCGGTATCGCCAAGTTGTGGGGGCTCTTCAGTATGTGACACTCTCTCGGCCGGATATTGTGTACGCTGTCAACAAAGTGTGCCAATTTATGCACTCTCCCATGAAAAATCATTGGTCTGCTGTCAAAAGGATCCTTCGTTACTTACGAGGTACCACTACTCACGGGCTTCTCATTCAGTAAAACTCAGCCTCCGTTCTTCATGCTTATGCTAACTCCGCTAACAATAGCGTCTCGACGTTCTCGGATGCTGATTGGGCTAGCGATCCAGATGATTGTTGCTCCATAGGGGGATATGCTATATATCTTGGGTTTAATCTTGTTTCTTGGTCTGCTCAAAAACAAAAAACTGTCTCTCGGTCATCTACAGAAGCTGAATACAAAGCCCTTGCCGATACAGTTGCTGAGATCACCTGGATTTGCTCTCTTCTGCGCGAGTTGCATGTCTCAGTTGCATCTACACCTACACTATGGTGTGATAACATAGGTGCTACATACTTGACAGCCAATCCAGTTTTCCATGCTCGTACCAAGCATGTTCAAGTCGATTTTCACTTTGTAAGGGAACAAGTCTATCGGGGCAACCTTCGGGTCCTGTTCATAAGTACAGATGATCAAATCGCAGATATCTTCACAAAGCCTCTCTCATTGCTAATCTTCGGCCCAAGCTAAAGGTCGCTCCCCGGCCTTAGCTTGCGGGGGGATATTAGACGAAGCTTTAGTATTATTATAATTACTTTTGTATTCTGGAGGGGTGTAGTGTGTAACTGTATTTCCTATTTATACTTGTACATTATTCTTCATTAAACACAAAACAAATCATAATGTTGCACCCCAAAACTTAAAAAGGAAGAGGGGCTATATGATACTCACATGATAGGGAAGATGTCTAGAATGAAACTGAAGATAGCGGCGCGAAGTCAAACCGAAGATCACCTTGACGTTCGAACGTGGTAGTAGAAGCACCAACAAATGAATAAATAAGTAAATAAATAGATAAAATGTGCGGCACGAAACAACATGACGGACACGATCGGATTTACGACATATTAGTGATTTATTTGAGTGATAGCGTACGTGATTAATTAACCAATTCATGAGGTCAGCCGAAATCTAAGTCAACGATGGCAAAAAAAAATACTATACATATATTTATTTTCATGACGTCACAACAAATATTTATTTAACATAAAACCTAAATCCAATGTCAAAATATCATGATTAACCATGTATCTAACATGATGATACTATTTTCATGGTAAAATTTCTAGATCTAACACTAGATTAGAAGCATAACCTAGATCTAGCAAAACAACCACAAAAATATCATATTTTCCGTAGAAAACCTAAATGTAAGCATGATATTTCCATCAACACATGACAAACTCTTAGATCTATGATCAAGATAGTGATTTAATGTAGATCTAAGTGTCTAGTTTCAGATAACCAAGATCTAACAAGATCAAGCCATGAAAAACAAGAAAAAATACCATCTTTAAGCATGAAATCATTTCTTTTATAATCAAGAACCTAGATCTAAGATTAGGGTGATGATTCCTCTAGGTTAAATCCTAGATCTACATTCAAGTTAACATTTTTATGAAGATTTAATCACAAAAGCTCATGCATGGACTAGATCTAGTAAGATCCAACATAAAAATGAAGAAGATGCAAACTTTGATTATATAAATCATGTTTTTGAACATACAAACATTAGATCTAGTATGCATAGCAAGATCTAGGCTTAGAAACATAAAAAGATCAAATCTTAATGAAGAAGAAACATGGATCCAAGAAGATAGAGGCTTAGTTTGAAGACACTAACCTTTTTGGATGAAAACCGACATGAAAAAGGCTTGAAATTGGTAATCTGTGAGCTCCAAAACTTCTAGGATCTTGATATGGGATGAAACCAGACGTTTTAGGGTTTAGAGGTGCTATAATGAGGAGAGCATGGAGGCTAGATGGGTTTAAGATCCTTGGATACCCAAAATTAGGTTAAACCCCATCAGGTGGTCGGTGGGCGGTACTCAAAGATACCCCCTCTGGGCCTTCGCGATACATGACGCACCTCAAGGTGTGCGCGCGCGTCGTTTTTGCTTCCGTTCTCACGTTCCGAGTCCGATTCGAGTCCCGTTTCACGCGTTTTCCCCATTTTACTATTACCATCATATTAAACACATTCAATCCAATCAGATTGATATAAAATATGTCACATAACGAATAACGGTTGTTAAAATATCACACGGAATGCGTTTTAGGTCGGTTTTGTCGTTTTTATCACTTTTAAGCAAATCACCAACATTTCACGATTCGATCAAGTGTGTGATGACTCATAACATGGTTTTTTATTATAAGATTCATAAATATGATAAAATTGATATACGAAACTCAAATACGTGATCTCCCGGTTAAAATCAATATTGCGCAAGATTTACTGAACTTTCGTCGTTTGCGTTCTAAACCTTGAATTCTCACCAACCTACACTTGTATTTACTTTTGTTTGTAACTAGTATTAAACACAAGTGTCATACATGCTTAAATCGTTCGAATTCCTGGTTAAACGTTAATTAACGACACGTTCGCGTAAAATCCGAAATAGAGGCAAATTGAACATCAAATAAATCAATAAACATGATAATGGATCTAAACACATAAAATTAAGAATAAAACATCATATTTGATTGTAACTCTTTATTCGATAATCGATCACGGGATTGGATTACAATTATGGTCAAAGTGGATAACCGGAAAAGCTGAAATGTTACATAATGTGCGAGAAGTCTCTATAGAATTTTCGCACATTATAGACTTTTCGCTGAATTACACCTATACATTTCTCACTAGTTCTTCAAAAAGTCCCATATATTTCACAGATTACAAAACAAACATAAATGACAATATAATATATTTAAAAAGAAAAAGTTGTTAGATAATACCTTAGGTATATTGAAAAAATAAAAAATAAATATCGATTCTTAAACTATATCTAGCGCAACCTCTACAGCCTCTCACAACCCTTTAAAAAAGGTGGGAAAACATAAATTCAAAAAACAAACAATAGAACAACAAGATTAGAACATGAATATGAAAGTTGTATGGCATAATTTTCGACCAACTGATCTGGTTGATATTTTAAATAGTTCGTTTGAAATCTATTTAATAATATACATTTAACAAGAAAAAGTTGCTAGAAAACTTAATTGAACAAGCGGGATTCGAACTCGGGTTATCCAGGTAGAAAGCAGTTGTGCTACTTGGTCAATTGATTAAAATGTTGAACAATAAATATATAATTAAACCTGGGTTTTGAGCATGGACCCATAAAAGATGCCTATTGTAGTAATAGGTAAATTATAATAGATTTATTATCCGAGTGTTGTCGAGAGGATAACGTGATCACAAAGTTGCATTGATCAAGCGTAACGTAAAAAAATGGAAATAGAAAGAGCCCGCTTTAACAATGTTAATGAAGTTAAACGCTCAAAGTATCGAATCTAGGACCTCAAGATTATGGTGCACAACTTGTTAGAGCATATTCCTATGCTACGATGTGTCTCGTGTATTGTATCTATGTAAAGAGCGTGAGAGTGTGTTTTGCTGGCAGCATACCAGCTCCATACCATTTGGTATGGACTAGCATACCAAATGGTACGCTGGGTGGTATGCTAGCCAGAGTGAGCTAACTATAAATAGGTAGCTTGTGTAGAGAGCATTGGAGAACTTCTGGTCATATCATCTCCACTAAGTGTGTGTTTCTAAGAGTGTTCTAGAGAGAGAAACCAAAGCTTTGTAATTATTCTCTTTGTGAAATCAATAAAACAAAGCTTATTTACATTCTCGTGCACTAGATCGATCGGTTCATCCAGTAGTAAGATCGTTACTGTGTTTTACAAGTGGTATCAGAGCAAATCCAGGTTGCTTAGCTGGTTTGAATTGATCAAAATTGCATTTTTCTAGTGAGAGAAAGTGGGTTTCTTTGGTTTTTCATCAAATTTCTCCAATTCTGAGTGTTTCTGAGCTTAAAAATGATTTCTGAACATTCCTAGAGTGTTTTCGCACCTTCCTGAAGCAAATTCCAGTCCAAATTGTCAAAATTCACGAAAATCCGTCGATTTCAGCGTGGTCTGACGTTGGTACGCTCGAAGAACATTTGGTACGCCGTTGGTATGCTGCTTGTACGCTAGGCAATCTTCAAGTTTGGTCCACTGGCAGTTACTCTGTACCAAATGGTATGGAGCTGGTATGCTGATTTGGTCCGCTGCTGGTATGCTGGTCTGATTTGGTCCGTACCAAATGGTATGGAGCTGGTATGCTGATTTGGTCCGCTGGTCTGATCTGGTCCGTACCAAATGGTATGGAGCTGGTATGCTGATTTGGTCCGCTGCAGGTATGCTACTGGCCAGCTGACAGAAAAGTAGTTGTTACTAAAACTGACGTAACTTGAGAACCGTTAAGAGTTACGGGAGCTATAACCAGTCAAAATGACCGTCTCGACGAGATCTAGTTGTACACACCGGTTTGAACTCCAAAATCTGCTTGGAAGACATCCGTTTTCAAGATTGGAGTTTTGATATCAAATTTCACAATTTTCAAAATGTAGGCAATTGATGCATTTATTACGAGTCATGGTCAGAATGTGCCGAAGTTGATAAATCTTGGAGATTATCATGGTTGGGCAACAAATTTTAGAGCATATATTGTTAATTTGGATAAACGGTTGTGGTTACCGATTTCAAATGAATATCAGTATCCAACAACTTATGGTGGTGAGTGTAAGATGAGATGGAATATTTCAATTGACGAAAGGGAATCATATGATCAAAATGAAAAGGCTAAAGCACTTCTTCAGTTAGCTTTGCCTATAACTCTTAAAAATCAAGTCAGAGATTGTGGAAAAGAAAAGCTGATATGGGATTTTGTAAAGAAACAGTGTGAAGAACATATGTCTACAATTTCTTAGAAAACGGTTGATCAATGATGCATAGCATCTTGGTTATGATTTTTGATGAATAAATGTCCCATTTTCATTACATTTTGGTTATACTTTGGTTGGATTCGATGCTTAATTGATAAATTTTTTGAATTTAAGGTTCTGCTGTGTTGGTGATTGGATTTGGGTGTTTCTGGAACATTTGGACCCGTTGCGGTGCTCGGTGGTTGAAGATTGAAAATATTGAAGTTTTCCTGATCCGGGTCAATGCGGGCGCATAGATATCCTTATCACCTGATGCAGCCCGCACCATGTCTGGTCAAACTATGCAGTCAAAGGGGCAATGCGGGCCGCATCGCCTCCAGTCTAATCTGATGCAGCCCGCATCGACGAACAGACAGTAAACCCTATTTTGCCTTTATTTAAACACATTTTGGCCGTCATTAAGAGAGAGAACACCCCATACCCACTCGAAAAAACCCTAGATCTGTTGTAGAAGACGGATTTGAAGCTTAAGGATTGAAGATAGCTTGGATTTGGATTGAAGATTGAAGATTTTTCTTACATTTTTAGGTGTTCTTCACCAAGGCTTGATTTCTTTCTCTTTTTGTTGATTTTTCAGATCATGTATGGTTCAAAGATGATGTTTTTATCAGTTCTAAACATGATTTTAGGCTAGATCTATAGTGTTGCTTGGTATTGGATGAATTTGGGCTTGATTTGACTTTTTACTTTGACTTTCTTCATGTGACTTGATCTTATTGCTATTGAATCTGAATTGGATCTATGAAATGATCATATTAGCATGTTTAGCTTCTGTTATGATTGCTTGATGTGATTAAATTGCTTAGGCTCAAAGAACTTTGACCTAATTAGTGATTTGGTTATTATTTGGTTTGACTTTTATGAGTTTTGATCAAATGCATGATAGGAGAACTTCTACATGATCTTGTAGTTATAATTTGGGGTTGATTTTGTATAATATTTGTGTTGGTTTGAATTGACCGATTCGTTTAGCACACTAGGTGGTTGTTTGACTTTGTCGGCTGGTTAGAATACTTGAGAACTTAAGGTTTTGACCCGTTTGTACGTGTTAGACATTGCTTAGGTTTCATTGATCCCATTTTAGTATTCTAGTGTGTTGTAGAATCCATATTGAGAGACCTCTTGAGTGGTTTTCTGTTTCATACGTGTCTAATCTGCTTTGACCGAAGCGATCTGACCATTTAGCTTTAAGTATCAATTGACTATCCGGACTTCAGTTTAGGATTGCCTAGATAGCGAAGATGTGTCTATTGATGTGCTCGGAACGTACCTAAAAATGCAATTAAAACCTAGACCTAAACCTAGACCTAGACACACCTAATTTTACCGAAAAACCTAAAACTAAACCGAACCCTAAGGCAAGTGTACCTGTCGGATCGTAGTAAAGCTAAGGAAGACCGGGAATATCGAACCCTAAGGACACTCTAAAGACCAAGACTTAACCTAGACCTAGAAAATGGAAATACTGAGTAATTTGGGTTTTGATTTGAGATTTGATTTGAATTAAAATTAACCAACGTAACTAACAAACGGACAGCAGGAAACCTAAAAACAACATTCAGAACAGAGAAAGATACCACCCAGACTCTGAATCCTAATCACTAATGACAACTTCAATCGGTTATGACTAATCTGATGGTGGCTAGTTCACCTTTTAAGTCCTTCCTAACATGCAATCCTAACGCTCGAACAGGAGTTCACCTTTCGGGTACATCCAACCTCAACTAGACCTAACCACCCTCGAAACAATCTAAGGCACCTTAAGCTAGCAGGAGCTACCATGAATTACTACGACTGACAAGAATTAGCAAGTTACCTAATTTCCTAGGGCACCCCTCTTCCGATGGCGATGTGATCCTATTCCACTAAGCAACCCAACTAACCTACCTAACTATCACCTTCCGGCTTGTCTAATTAGGGTAGCAAATTGCAATCAAAAAGATAATTATTAACTAACACAATAGTTCAAGACGTCTCCTAAACCACCCTATCGCAACCAACCCTAAAGCTAGCTACTTTAGACAATTCACCTAGACCGAAAGACATTCGAAGGCAAAAAGTGCATTAATCAACAACTATAAATCCAATCAACAATTCACATATGCATTCAATCATAACAACCATGGAGTTTAATAGGAAAGTACATCAATCAATAAGTCATAAAACCGAACAAAGCAATCAAAAGATCAAAATCATCAATACGAGTGTAGGTGGATCTAAGAGTTTAGCCAACAATCATGTGAAGTACAGGAATCATCATAAAAATCAGAACTTTAAATCCTAACATGATAAAATCTAAGAATTCAATGAGAATAGATGAACCCGTTAATGATTTGGGGATGAAGAAGTGGTCCACCGTTGAATTCCCTTTGATTCCTAGCTCCCTCTGCTCTTGAAATCGCCCCTGGATCGTCCTCTGCCGTCTGGAAGTCGAGTTATGCCGAATTGAACCCTAAAAGTCGAATTTAAATCGCGAAACCTCCTTTTGCGGGTTTTGAGGCTGCAAGCGTATCGCTTGCTAATGTATTACCACCAGGCCATACGCCTGGAGCTCATTACACGACAATTTAGTCGGGCGGAACCGACTTTGACTTTTGTTGACCAGCCACTCCGCGCGTATCGCGTAGAAACCATCCAGTCCCAGGCGATACGCCTGGGACATCTTGTTCAGCACTTGTCCTCTTCTTTTCTTCACTTCTTTCCAACTTTCTCTCGTGGCCTCGGGACTTTATTAAAAACCTACAAAACTCATAAAAACATAAACAAGACCCCAAAGACACTAACTTAGCTAAACACTACCAAAACAAATAGAAACCGACTCAAATTGACTCAAATACATAATAAAAGGCATATGAAAACAGGATGTGTTTGCAACACATCAAATATCCCCACACTGACTCTTTTTTCGTCCTCGAAAAATACTGCAATGGAATCACAACCAGGAAATTGACTTCTAAACCATTTAACATTTAAATTCACAGCCACCATACAATTCCACATTCCATAATGTACTAGCACACTAACTACGATTGCCGATATTTCTATCCGACTAAACCCAACCACCAACCTTTTCTTTCGCCCCCATGTGTTTATGAAATTACCAGATAAAAGTTCAGTCGCCTATGGATCCCACTAAAGAAAGGTCAAGTTCAACCTACTACCGAATCTTATTCAGTCAAAGCAAAGGGTATAATTGATTTAAATTTATATATTTTCTCCAACCCCCCTTAAACCAGATATTAGGATGTCCAAAGAATAACTAATTATTTATATGCAACTGTTTGAGCATTTATTCACTACTTTAACATTTTTTCTTTCTTTTCCATTTTTTTCATTTTTTTTAACTATAATTGGTTAATTTTACCTAACTTACCAACGGACATCACCAGAGGTATTCTTCCACAAGGTCTTACCCCCGGAATCATACGTGAGTATTTTGCCCGCGAGATCCAGAACATCATCAGAGGTACTTATCACGGGATGCTATCCTTAGTTCGTACATGAGTATTCTGCCCCTTCACTCTAAATGCATTAACCAGATTATTAACTACATGCTCATTTGATATTCTAAGGACATAGGAGTATCTAGCCTAAAGCGGTCTCTTTCCTCCTAATCATCAGTTTCAGAATCCCTATCGCTTCTAAAATGGGAACCCACTAGCAGACTGATTAGCATATTTATACAACAAATAAACACACAGGCTATTTAAGCTACTCCTAGGTCAACTGGGCCTACCAACACATCATAGATTAGAAATGTTTTCCATTCAACCATACTTAACCACTTTTCCAAATAATTCATTAATTTATCACTTAAGCACAAATTAGAAAATCAATTCCCAGTTTCCTATCATTTTCCAT